>JAOTAV010028066.1:0-20867 GCA_026546445.1 Cyclargus thomasi
CGTAGTCTCGACGTTCAGAAAGTGTACTTAAAGTACTTATTTTGAATAAAAAGATTTTGATTTGATTTGATTATTATATGTTTTAAAAAGATTTTGATTTGATTTGATTTGATTAAAATACTAATCTAATGATTCAATTTCCCCGGTCGTACAGTGCGCAGATCCACACAAATTGCGGCTGACCGCCGTTATTCATGCTATGATTCCAATTTCAGATACGTGATTTTTCCGCCGGTCGAGTGTTTTCCTGTTCGATGTCTTTACGACTTCCTACATGGTAAAATATTTTCATGGTGTATGTCACGTTGCCTGCTTTGTACGCTTACATTATTTATGGATGCAATTTGTATTACTACTACCTCGCACCTCACCAAACAAAGGTTTTTAAGCGCTAAGTAGTTTATTGTCAGAGATATATTTTGTAAGTTATTGATGTATCGGACACTCTAGGATTTTGAAAAGGAAAGGGAGAATTGATATTGGATAGAAATCAGAAACACTTTTAGGACGGGCTGATTTAGGCGAGGGAATAATGTATGCAGATTTCCAAGTATCAGGTGAAGAGCAAGTTGAGATGCAATAATTGAAAATGTGAAACAGGACGGGTGCAGTTATGTCAAGGATCGGGATAATCGGACTGCGACTGATACCATCGTCACCAACGGAACTCACGGCTATCGTCATGACGTGCCTTTTAACCTCGCACACTGTGAATGGAACAAAATAAAACGGGTCGGACTTACAAATCAGTATGAGGGACGTTTTGTTGAGAGTCTGGAATTTAACATCTGGACCTAAGTTATGGGAGCTAGTAAAATGTTTATTAATAGTGTTCATATCAATGTCGTGCGAGTTACTTTGATCAAGGTCTTTTTCAATACCCAGAGACTTAAGAACTTAAGGAATGGGTTGCCATTCCCAATCGAGGAGTGTATAAAGCGGCGTTGGGCATCTCGACACATAGTGTTGCACTTGTTACGTAATTTGAAATACATAAGTTTGTGCGATGCTCAATCAGTTTAAAGTATAAAAATACTTGGCCTTAGCTAAATGTTTGGCTGTAATAATGGACTTGATACTATCTGTCAACGACGGAGCCGATAGATGTTTAATCCTTACAGGCTTAACAGAAGTATGCTTATCGTATAAGTATTTTAGCAGATTATTAAACATCTCAACCTTTGTATCAGCCGATTCCGAAGCGTACAGTGCCGACTAATCTATTTTTAGTGTATCTTCCTTCAAGCTTGCTAGATTCATAGAAGAGAAATTTCGTTAGAAATGTATTTTGCGCTTAGGTTTAGGTACACGAATATTACGCTGGTCAACAAAAATTTGTAACAAGAAAGGCGCTTACTAATTTTGAATTGCCTACCTACCCTCATATAAAAACTATAATTACTTTGATTCCATCAGGTCTTGTTTTTGTGTTACAGCTACTACCCATAACATTAAAGATTAATCGTGCTTTAGTTTTATTTTCACATTCGGAGTATTGAATACTTGAAGAAAGTAGTTTAGTTTACTGTTTATTGGGTTAAGTGATTCTTATACAATGTCAAGAAAGTGTATAAATGATCGTGACACGTTTTGGTATATATGTGGAGACATTACATTTAAAACTCAGCGAAGAGATTTCACACCTTTAGTAACCAAGTTATATGAACATTATTTTGGCTTCGCTATCGGACAACAAGACAAAGCGTGGGTTCCACATATCTGTTGTGTTACATGTGTAGGTAATCTTACTGGATGGGCAAAACGATCTCGATTTATGCCATTTGCAATTCCGATGATTTGGACGGAACCAATGAACCACTCATCTGATTGTTATTTCTGTTTAACTGATATAAAAGGTATTACAATTAAAACAAAAAGTAAAATTAAGTATCCTAACCTGTCATCTGCTAAAAGACGAATTCCTCACAGTGAGGAACTATCCATACCAGACCCACCTAAAAGTTCCGATCTGTCCGCTACACCGGAAACAATTGAAAACGTAATTTTAGATCCTGACTTCCAAGAAGCTTCTTCATCGAAGCTGTATTTATTGGTCCTACCTACCATCAGACAATCAGACAAAAACAAACAAAAAAACAAAAAGATAACGTCAGTTTTATGAAATTACCAACCCTCGACAAGAGACCGCATTTCGCGACACCGTGAGCCGCTCTCAGACACGATACGACTGTAAGTAGACCATTGTTTCGCACTCGAGAGGATGCTAGATGATGATGCTGATGGTGGCGTGTGCCAAGGAGACATTTCTCGATCTTAAGTTAAGTTCATAATACGGACGCTCATTGCCGTAGGAGAGATATGTTTCGGCGCGAATGGGCCAACTTGACTGAAGAGTCGCCGCGGCGATTACAAACGATAACACGCGAGCTATCGTGTAGAAGGCATAATCGGCCTATAATAATTACCCATCAAATGGGGAAATTGATTGATATAAGATTATTTCAACATAATATAACACTAAAATAATATTTCAGTTTTCCTAATGACCCCGAAATCCGCAAGTTATGGGTTACTGCAACAAACAGGACAAATTGGAACCCAACACCAAATTCCGGAATATGCAAGAAAGTATTTTAACTCTGTTCGCCGATCATGGACTATGATCGCCTTAGATCAGCTCGTTGATAAAGTACTACAATGATTGTTTGGGTGCTTACACGATGATAACATTGATGCCCTATTAATGGTCATGGATCATCGCCGATTATGCAGAGCAAATGTAGAGAGAATGTGTATAGCTTGACCACAATCGTTATATTTCACCTTGGGCATGAGCGTGGTGCTACGGGGGAGGGTTGGTTACCTGCTACTCTTTCAGATAGTCGTCAACGCTGACGGCAGTAGTATTTTAAGGCCGTTTGTCCACCAACACCGTCAACCGACAACGAAATTATTTCGGCCCGATAAAATGCAACCTCATGATCAAGGCTATAAGTTACTCGCGGTTTGTGAAAAATCACTTTGTGGATGAGGCGAAATTTTAAGGTCCATAATATCCAAAGTATCATAAAACTGAAATATAAGGAGATATCTCGAGTCCTAAGCCTACAAAGGTAGGTATATCACGAATAAGACAATCGCCAAGCAAGTAGACAACATTTCTTATAAGGGTTCCTACACAAACCTACAATTTTACAACGCATCGTACCAAAATGTAATTTTTACAATAAGTATCGCCGCAGATATTTGCGATGCGATGCGAATTCCCAGTTTTGAGTGGGAGCCTTAACTACGGCTATAAATAATAAATCCTACTATTTTCTTTAGCAAAACTCGTGATCCTGTAACGCGTCGTGTTTACAAAAGCACGAGTGTGTACATAGCTACAAGTTTGTATACGGCGTGGAAGGTATCCGAAGTTGGCATGCCAGTCGCTCGCTGCGAGTCCGCCGGTTGGCACGGTCGGGCCACGCTACCTCTACGAGCTACGCCGCGTAGCTGTTTTGTTTATAACGTTTCTACTGTTCGAATTTAAAAACCGGTCGCTTTATTTTAGAATGCGTGATTTGCTACTTATGTGTACTCGTGATAGTACAAGGTGATAACGAGTTTGTACAGTGATAATATATCTGGGTGTCATTATTTATTTTGTCGACTACATATACAGTCAAAGGTGAGACATAAATTTTTGGTTGCAGAAACATAATTTTGTTTTGGTTGCTTACATTTATTTAATAAGTATTGATTTAAAAATGTACTTAAGGGGCACGCGTTTATTGTATTACTTTATTTTTCGTTTGTTATTTCTAATAATATTATGTAGCTATAAGTACATACATCATCTTAATTTTTTAATTACACATATATTAAATAAATATTAATTGTTCGATGAGTTTTTGTTCTTTTGATGTAAAGCCGTGGAACATGCATTGCAGGACACAACTAGCTGTGTTGTAAGTGGCATAACAATAGTAGGCCACACCACTCAGAAAGCCGAAGCGGGCGCGAGTTCTGAAATATTTTTAAAATTCCACCTGTTTCAATATTAACATGAGGCCTTATGTTTCAACAAAGAAATTTCCCAAAGGTCCCAGATTTTTTAAAATTTTTTCAAACACTGGCTGCAATATGCACGTTCCAGTTATAGCAAATACAGGGTGATCATGTTATGCTATCGGATTTTCTTAATATTGAATAGTAGTATAATCGTGGTCTTTTATTTTCCCTTAAATATCAAAAAATTGCGGACGTAGATTTGTAGAGTCGTCGACTTTATCGTCCAGTTAAAAATTAATGAAACTTAAACTGGACGACAAAGTCGAAGTTAAAATTATAAAGTTTAAACTAAGGTATTTAAAACTACAGCGTCATGTTGATTTAAGTGTTACTTAATATTATATGTACTTTAATAGTTATCTTAATGTATTGAGTTTTTCGGAACTGTCTAGCTGAAAAAGTTTGTTCGTGGTCTTATCCTAAAACCTTTCTTAGGAAGTTGATTACAACTTTGTGAAACTTTTTGTGACTTTATATATATTTTACTTTTTTTGCTTCAGTTTAATTAACTTTTTCATGTGTTAATTATAGATCTAGAGTATGCACTTGAGGCTCTGACCATAGCATTTTCTTTACACTCCTTTAAAGTGTTGCCGAATTAAATGCATGAAATTGATATTATAAGATAATACTAGATGATCCTCGAAGCTCAGCTGATCCAAAGTTAGTTTATAGCGCGGGAACCGTACATTTTTTGACACAAAATATCTCCAAATTTTAGCAAAATCCGTTCAGTGGCTTAGGCGCGAAAAGGTAACAGATAGACAGATATACAGACAAACAGAAAGAAACGCTCATATTAGTTTGGAAGTATGGTTAAGTCGAATGTTGAATTCATATTGTTATGGATTATCAATCGCTTTATACATTTTTGATCAGCTTTTCTTTAGGGAAGCGACAAAGAAAATGTTTCGGCTAAATATGAATACCAAAGCAACACAGCTCGTGTTGCTTTGGTATTCATATGTACCATTGTCAATATGTATGTATAAACGGCCGTGTGACAAAAAAATAATAATAATTAAATACGACCTCTGTGGCTCAGTTTGTAAACACTTTGGTAGCTTAAGCCGGAGGTTTTTCAATGTTCAGTATTAAAAGTATTAGGCAGATTTCCGTTGTCACATTCAGGTACTTACCGCGGGACCATAGTGACGTGGTGTGAAGCGTCCATAGATATAATAAAAAAAGGTGGTCAGCACTCTATTATGCCAAAAATCAATAATTGTGCAGGCACCGCGCATACTATATTTTTTCAAAAAAGTAAACTATATTCTTTCCTATGACTCAAAGTATCTTAATATTTCATTTCAGAAAATCGATTCAGCGCTTTGAGCGTGTAGGGTTAGCACACAGACTGACAAACATATCCTCTCTTTTTTAAAATATTATGAATATAAATAATATAAAATGTAATATGTTCTATGGATCTCTGTTAAACAATATTTCGTTCTATGGATAAGCACTACTATTCTGTGTTAATAAGAGCCTCACACCCACCATCAAAATACATCTTTTTCTATCTTACTTAAACAGTAAATGGTTTGATTAAAGTCATGAGACAACAAACATATTGTGCTCGAATGGAGTTAAATGATGTTTATAAAGGACAACGAGTACCCCGTCCTATCCCCAAGTAGACCGAATGACGCAATAAATTTGGAACTCAACGGGGCACAAATCTACTCTACGTCGATTGCCCGCGTTATTACCAGTAAAAAGCTAAAAGCTAAAAGACTAAAAGGTACTAAAATGCACTTTCAACATTATTTTAAAAGTTTTAAAATAATTCTATCAAAAGTGTTGTAATTCTGTTGACTTTTTCTGCCATCTTCAGTATCTGCAGAAGAAATTTCGCTCTAACCCTTGCGTTATGCGTAGCATTGGACTACGCGATTTTAGATTCCGCAACTTCATTGCTCTGGAGTTCGTTTTTAAATTTCACAGGATCCGTACATTTTTCGAGATAACACTAACAAAATTCGGACTCAAAGTTTTCCAATAATTTAATTATTCAGCTGGGTCAATGCACGTTGCATAGTGTAATGTAGTAAAATTATGTTTAGTGTGATAGACATTTTACTTGAATTTAAAAAAAAGCATTTTTGTCTTATTGTCTCAAGGAGGAAATTAATTCATAGCTACTTTATGGGCCGGCGCCATTTAATCGGGATATGTTAATTATGCATGGAATTTACAGTCGTGACTTATTCTGAGTTTGACATATGGTGATCAAATTACTTAGGTCCTCAATCCTCTGAATCAACGTCCCTGGTAATACGTAATTATATAATTATATCCTACACCCAAAGTATCTGTTCAAAACTTATTCAAGTGGAAAGAAGTCTCAGATTACATAGCGGCTAAAAGCAAAGTTTAGTCGCGGTATATTGTGTCAAATATTGAGGGTGTTGCGGCGAAGTGAAGAGGAAAACTAGCGCCATATTATATCAGCTGACCCGCAATCAACTACCCATAATAACAATATATTATGCGGCAAGTTCATACACATCTAAATCTTGTACGACACGATAGCAAGAATTGTAATCGTATTCTATCCCCTTGATTGCTATTCGTGTGTTTTTGTATACAGAACAATATTCTAGATAGAATAATGAGTGTTATGAATTGTATTGAATGCTGTTAATCTAATAATAACAAAAATCTTCTTTGTTTATAGTTGTAAGTTGTCGTGTAGTTAATTAACTTACACTTATAAATAAAGAGGAAAGATTTGTATTTTTTGTATATTTAAATGTTTGTTACAATACAAATGATTCGAAATATACTGGATCTAATTTCAAATATTTTTCACCGTTATATTGCTACATAACCACAAAGTGACATAGGCTGCAGCCATCTAGTAAATCTGCCAAGTTCGAGTTGGAGTACCGCATTAAGTGTTCCGTATACATACAGGATATTAGGTGACTTGGAATATATTTTATATTCCAATAAAGGCCCCGTGGCATAAATCATTTCCAAGCGGGAAAAGCCGCAGATAAATGCTAGTTTAAGGCCTATTTCACACTTACTAATAAAGTAGGCTATCTACAACTTTTTAACAGATTCTCCATACAACATCTGTCAAATAAAGTTGTGGATAGACTATCTGTAAGCAGTGAAACAGGCCCTTAAAGGTTGTGGTTCTAGTTTATCTGCTGAGTCATCGATAGCGCGAGACATACGTCGAAGTTTACAGGCCAGCGGGTTACGTTGGAATCAGATAATACAACAAAGCTCGTGTATTCAAATGTAGAGGATTAGCAAAGCAGATTACAAGGTAGATTACATTGATGTATCAGCCGTTACAGCTAGCTGTTACTAACGCTAATATCTATGCTTACTCCTTGCTTAAAGTTTTCGCATTTCCAGTATCTACCTATATTACTCAAATTTTTAAGTACGAAACAAAACTTGGAATTAAATTGCAGAAAATCGCTTCTTTGTGAACCGAGTTCTTAATAAAGATTTAAAAAATAAAATAAAAAAAATAAAATAATGCAAAAATGCAGTTTTCCATTACCTTTTTAATTCGAACACGAATCAATATTATTTACCAAAAGATTATTATTATATATAATATTAAAATTAAGTCGGATTTTTCTCCGTATTTAAAAATAAGTCGGATTTCTAAGGTTTTTCATTCGTCCGAAAGCTGTCGGGTTCCGTCAGATTTGCAGCAAAAATATTCAGGGAAATTTTCAAGAGGAATACCGCGCGGACGGAGTCGCGGGCAACAGCTAGTGTTTAATAAAATAAACGTAGAGTAATGTAGAGAATAATGTTATATTTTCAGTATGGATCATAGATAATTTTTAACACATTCACACCCACGTCATTTATTAACAAGGATCAGTGAATGATTTTATTAGCAGTCATGAAAATGTAACAACGTTGCCTCTTGTGAAGGTCTAAAAGTACTAAATGTGGTCATTTAATATTCTAGAGACTAGTTATTGAATAAAAATTATAAAACAAAAAAACTATCGCATCAAGGGATTACTATTAAAATAATAAAAAATCAAATATGCGCAATAAATGAAAATCATGTACAATAAGATAATATAATATGTCAATAGCTCTTTGAATTCGCTTTAATATAACTTTGTAAAAAGGGGGAAAGTTAAGAAACCTATAAATAAAAACTGTGAAAGACGTTAAGTTGAAAATGGTCATGGTGTACCTCCATTACAACATAACACCTATAAATTAATCATGAAAAATGACTATAATTTATTCGTTTGCGTGTTGCCTTATCAGAAAATGTTTAAGGATTAATGGAAAATTTGTTCAAAGTTATTTGGAAAAAAATCTCCTTTTTAAGTAGTTATTTGTTTATTTTTATTATTTATGTACACATAATTATATATCTAGCCAATAGAAGTACTGCACCGGGTTGTTAGATGTAGACAGCAGTAATTGTATATGTTAATTTCAGCTAACCATAACGTTGTTTCCCTTGTAACTCATGGCGGTTAATATTTTAGTACCTAGTACAATTTTAATTATTTATTTAGAGCTCCTCTGGGTAAATGGTATGTATTTTATTTATACTTTGAATATTAGCATCTAAAATATTATTTTGCGTGTGCCATAAAATAAAATAATAGTTTTAATTTATTTTTAAAAATATGAATATTAATGATATTAAATACATGTTTGCCTGATGTCTCACTTGATTTAATATATAGATCAAGGCTTTGTACTATGTAAAATTTTAAAATGTCAAAGTGTAATTCTAAACATTTCTATAAATATGCCTACCTGCAAATAGTTTTAACTCGTCTGTTACTGCTTCCTTTTTTTAAGTGCATAGTTAAAATGGTTTTGATGAAGTCCTGCTGTTTTGTTTTTACTTCTGCCTGCCACTCCGGGAGCGCACATCATTATTCTAAAATCATTTCCTTTCGGCACTTAATAGCGAAGTTTCAAGGTTTTTATGAAAAAGATGAAGATGGGGTTTTATCGGGATGTGAAAAAGTGATGTTGTGTTTTTGTATTCCTTCGCTAAATTTATGTACTTTCGGGTTTAATGCGTTTTAGTGGTAGAATATCAACCATTAAAAATTCGTTATCATGCACAAGGGTTGGCAAGTGATACAACTTCAAGAAACGTGCTATTTTATATATCCCTCCAAAACTCTATTCGAAATTTTAGTAAAGCCTCTACCACTTTACTAAATTGACTGACACGCTTTGACCGACGTGTTATCTTGACTTTGACTAGACTTTAGACTTGACGACATTATGTAACGTTGCTAGAATATTATTGGAACAAGGAAATTGATTTTCCACCTTTACTTGACACTGGCCATGGTTATATAGCAGTAGTGCCATATATAAAAAAAGATAAAATATGAATATGGAAATAATAACACTATTGAATCACGACGCCGCCTTCACAGTTTTGAACATAAGTTTCCTTTCACAATGTATAGTCTGTGACGCAATTTTTATGTTTTAAGCTTCTTGCTATATGTAAATTGTATGCCCTTTGTAATTTGCATTCAACGATTCCATTAGATTAAGGTCATAGTCCTACCACGTGAGCCTTGACTTCTGACCTACCCTATACGTTTTAAAGCGATTCCTATCGACCGCCACCTATTGTGCCATGGACAATAGCAAAAATTGGCTTCGCCTGGTGCGAGCGCTCTTACTGTTATTATGTTTTGTCCTTGTATGTCAAGCGACTATTCTAACGCGTTGGTACGACGTCTTAGATAATAATAGTAAAAGTGTCCATGCAGGGTGATTTGTGAATCCTTTATAAACGCGAAAGTTCGTGAGCTTGTGTGTATGTTTGTTACTTCTTTACGCATGTTAAGCGTTGGCTGCAGCGGTTTTGATTAAATTTGACATGTATTTAGCTGATATTTTGAAGTAACACATTAGCTACATTTTGTTTGTCTGCTTGTCCGTTTGTCTATTGTGCTTGTGTCTATCTGTCCGTTACTTAAAGGTATAAAATAGTAATGTTACTGAACAGAAAGTGAAAGGTTTCTACAGTAGGATTGTTATCGGTTTCGCCATCAATATTATGGGACCTTAATGTTTTATAAATCGATAGTTAAGTAGTGTGAACTGCAAAATTCGGGATATATTCCGAATTCACACTACTTAACTATTAAGTAGTGTGAAACGGTATACCTTCCTAGTATCTGACATTTCTAGAGAGATTTTCCTCAATCGATCAGTGTTTTCTCCTATTAGCTAATGATAACATTTATAGATCGCTTTGAAAGAAGAAATGTGTTGAGTTTCTAGAACTTACTTAAGTTCTATCATTTGATGGAAATCTAGTCTGTTTGTCGCTATTCATTTTGCAGTCTGTCTCTGAGGTCAGAGGCTGCTAATTGCTTTTTAATGTCCGTAGTACTAAAGATCACTTAGAATACAGTTCAATACGGCCTATCAAGAAGGTCTGTTGCGAGAACTAAAGAGTTTTCAGTAGTTGCGCCGTTGGATTCTAAATTTGAACATTAAAGTAGAATCATTTTAAAGTGAAATATATTTAGTTATGATTGAATTTATAAAGCGACAACACGAATTCAGCGTAAAATGGAACATGTGAACACTCTCTGGCTCGGGGGGTGGTAGCCAGTGCCGGCGTCAACCCTACCAGCGCCCTGGACGAGTTTCCATCGGCGCCCTCTAACATCAATTGAAATTCAAAAAGCGAAAAACATCGGTCGGGCTTCCCTGAATATGACGAGCGGCGCTCCATTTTACGTGGCACCCCGGGCGATCGCCCTCGCAAGTCCGTAACGCCGCTTCTGGTCAGGGCTGCCGAATTCCATCACACCAACATTACCCACTTCACTGCACGTCTTCTGTGAAGCTAAATTGTTCAGCTCTTTTTTAAATCATTAAACATGTTAAAACTTGACTCGTTACTCTTTTTCATGGTATAATAAAAGAAGTTCGATCACAGTCTGAAATGAGAGCTTTTTGAGATAGTGGAATGGACATTGGGTTTGTACTGATTATAATATTTTAACTGGTATATATCTAAAAAAAATTGGGATTCATTTAATTTTACAACTAGCTGTGTCCCGCAGTGCTACCTGCGTAAAAAGGAGCCTATGTGTTAATCCATAATTTCAGCTTCCTTTCATGCCAAATGTTATCGTAATCGGTCCAGCCGACTAAGCGTGAAGAAGTAACAAACATACAACACACAAAATACTAAAGTTTATAAGTTACTCATAAACTTTCGCATTTATAATATTAGTAAGATAAGATATCGCGTATTGTACATAAAATCTGAGAAGCTGAAAGAGATTCAGATTGGGGATCTAAGTAATTTGGCCTGTTATCTCTAACTCAGTCGTCTGAGCACGACTTATATGGAATTGACATATTCCGAACATATGACATAGGTCCGTCATATGGTCGAAATATGTGGCTTTCTTTCGATTCCCCTCATTATGCAACATAATTGATCGTTTATAGTTAATTTTAAGGATTGCTCAATGATTTAATTTCATTTGAATAAAAAAAAATTAATTTCATTATATTAATATATTAATGAGGAGTACACGTGATCAATACTATTCTCCGGTTAAACGTCATAACATCGAGCAGTTCGTATTATTGGGCAATATAATCAATCGTTTGGATACAATGCGTTTTTCAATCATATTGAACAATAAAATGTATTGTTTATGATATGGTAGTTCTAGAGGCTGCCTAAGGCGTGTGACAAAATAGTAATCCTCTAGGGTCAGTATAAGGTTCGTATTTTTGCATAAAGTTCGTATTTTTTCAACTTATTAATTATCTGGAACACATACGAATCGCAAAAAAGCACACTTTCTAAAACAATATATTTGTAAACAATGAGTGTGTTTTTAATGCTTTGTTATGGTAAACACTGTATATAAATAAAAAACATTTTATTGTGCCTTAACTTAATATCATTGTCTAGATTTTGAGGAGGTCATGCCCCCTATGAACCCTCTCCACAAACTGTCTATCAAAATTAAAGAGTAAATTAAATTCGGTTATTATTTTAATGAAAAATTTAAATAGCCTTTATAAAGTGCTCATTATTCTCAAGTTTAGTTCAACGAAGGAAAATCTCAATATTTTTTACAATTTTTAACCGACTTCCAAAAACGAGGAATGTGGCTGTGGATATATATTATCTTTTATGTATGTTTAACCATAGCTCCACCGTTTGTGAATCGATTTGCAAAATTGTTTCTTTGTTGCACAAAGTATTGTTTCAATTGGGTACCATATTCACCAAAGTGGTGACTGAGGATGGTAACCATGAGTAATCAAGGGAACTCCTCGAAGTTTGTATGCAAAAATATGGTGAATTTATTTTTTTTAGAAGCACCCCAAGTAAATACTACCAAAAAGTATAAAGATAAAATAATGTATAGTAAAGATAGGGATTTTCTGACGACATAATAAAATGTTGTATTTTAGATAAGTAAGGGGGTCTCAACAAATACTTGAAATTTGATATGCGTAAATAAAATAGATTTTGAGTTATAGGGGGGTCGAAATTGGCCTGAAATGGTTCGTGTAATATAACCCAAGACGGTGACGGTGTGTCGCTTTTTATGCTCGAACTTGGCGGACACACGGCTGTGTATCAGACAAGATTTTAGTTATAGTGGAACGGTAATCTAAAGTACAGAGAGAACTCGTGATCCCTTACAGATAAGTTTTAAGAGTTTGGGTTTTTCGACGCTGTTTTAATACTGGTAAGACGCATAGAAGCACTATGTAAATTACATTCATCATCATTACTACAATCACCAAAACAAAAGAAAAGTCTGATGTCTGGCATCAAGACTTTTCTTTTGTTTTGGTTCGCATTCGAGAGGGTGCAGGTTTAAACCGTGGGCGGCGTGTGTTGGTACACACCAATAAAACATCTTCCGATCTCAAGTACAAAATACGGATGCTCACTGCTGCCATGCTTCGGTACAAATGGGCTGGCTCGACCGGAGTGATACAACGATATCACAGAAAATTGGCGTAAAACGGCGTTGTGCTGTGTTTCGTTAAGTAAGTGAGTTTACCGGTGGCCCAACTTCCCTAATCCCCTAAACCTATTTCCATTCCCAATTCCTTCATACAGGCCGGCGACGCACTTTCGACTCTTCGGATGTCACGAATGTCTATGGGCGACGGCAGTTGCTTTCCATCAGGCAACCCGTTTGCACCTTATTTTATAAAAAAACCACCAGCTTATGCCCGCAGCTTATCTCGCGTCGAATTCGATAAACACGTAAAGAAGGAACGTTTTTAAGACTCAAAGTAGCCTATGTTACTTTCCATTCTTTCAACTAAGTCTGTGCCAAAAATTAAGTTCTTGAGTCTGTGAAGTACGGATAGACAAACAAAATAACACACTAGGATAGTGTGTTATATTTATAACTACTAGGTGCCCGCAACTTCGTTGCGCGAAAATTTATACATCACGAGAAACGCAAATTTTCCCGAGATAAAAAGTATCTTATGTGTTGCCTAGACTTAACAGCTATTAAATAAAAAAAGTATTTATTCGAATCCGCTCAGTAGTTCCGGAGATTAGTGCGTACAAACAGACAGATAAACAGACATTTTTTTTTTACTGTTCCTAATTTATTTATTTATTTCATTAGTTCTAAAAAATATTAATCATACAGACACGCCAATTTTTTAACATCGGTATGGACTACTATATTCCGTCATACTAAAAATACTTACATGATTAATAGCATATTAATATATCATATTCTATTTGTTGTTATTACATATAGAGCATCCGTGGCTTAGTGGCTAAGTCCTTTGGTTCGCACTCGAGAGGTGCTAGATTCAAACCAGGGTCAAAGGCATGTGTCTATGAAGGTATATTGGGGGAAATTGAAAGAGAGCCAGTTGACGGACCTACTTCATTTGGTCGGAATTTGTCAATGCCATATTAGCCTGACATAACCCGACCAAATTACTTAGATCCACGATCTGTATCTGTTTCAACTTCTCTGATTCTATATGCTCGTATGGTTAAGAACGTTGTGAGGAAATCCACACATCGTTGGTCCCAGACGTATTGGGCTATTTAATCCTCTGGACATCCTGGCAAAATCACAAGAGTTGCTGGTTGCGCGGGAATACGCTTTCTTTTTGAAGGTTTGGTCGTATCGGTCCGGAAATACTGCTGCTGGTTCATTCCAGAGTTTACTGTGCGAAGCAAAAAGCGCACGGTAGAACACAAGGTTGTAAAAACATAATGAAGTGATTCCCAATCAATTGCGTATCATTGTTTTCAAATCTTTTGTTTCTAACTGCATTCTCATACTATAAAATCAGCAAGTAAGTACGTCGAGCTCTCGCTAATTATGTATGTTTGTATTATATTTATATTTATCTGTAAAGTAACGTTGAAATGTGTAAATGATAGTTGTAGTACAAATCTTTAAAGCCTCATAATATGTTTATTAGATTAGAAGTAACTACTAAACGTTTTGAGGTAAGTCAATGTAAAAAACGATATAAAAGATTATGTAGACCGAAAAAGAGATAGTATATTATGGTTAATATCTGATATTAATACAATACAATATTACCCACATAAAATACTAAAATAGAATATAGTATCAAAAAAATCTGAAAGTGTAAAAAAATAATTCTATTAAACTTGAAGATGTTTGAATAAGATCCTTGGCACACAACCAAACAAAAGAGACAACCAAAAAAAGGATACAGGTGAAAAGCCTGTAATAGACAATTTTAATTAAAAAGTAAAAAACTTAGTATAACAGACATAATATATTTCCTACAAAGAATCAATAATATAATTAAATGTCTTTAAATTAATGGGTATATGTGTTTATTTAAATAGCATCGAGTTTTTAAAAGGTTGTCTGAAATTATAAGTAATGTTAGGTGCCCGTTAGGTTAATTGGGATCGAAGTCGCGAGCTCTACAAACAAAGTCGTTGAGTTTAAGCGCTTAGTTTAATTGCTGTCTAACTTGGTCCTAAAAGACTAAAATAAACCATATTTTAAATCTGTCTGGTTTCATCAAAGTAAGTCTTGCAGTAAATAGCTGAGTTAGGTTTTTAGACAGGCAGCCGCAGCGCTTGTAGTATGCTAATGTCGGGGCGTCGTTATGTCATGGGATTAGAAAGGACTTAGAAGTCAGGAGACATTATAATTATGTTTAAATTATTATTTACTAGCTGTGCCCCGCGGCGCTACCCGTGGCTTAGTCGAGATTAAAAAGTTCCTTATATGTTAATCCAACATACCAGCTAGCTCCATGCAAATTTTATCGAAATCGGTCTAGTCATTTAAGCATGAAGAAGTAACAAACATACACGCTCAAAAAGTTCGCAAACTTTCACATTTATAATATTAGTAAGACTAGGTTTTATTTTTGTTAAGCTTCGTGTCGAATTCGAAATCGCGTAAAAACATGAATATTTTGGAAACATGTTGTTTTTCCAAGAACAAATACTTTTGTTCTTGGAAAAACATGTTTCCAAAATATTCATGTTTTTACGCAATTTGTTAGATTACATCTTTTTGACTAAGTATTTGCCAAAAATTGAGTCGATTGGTTGCTTTGTTACAGCGTGAAGGAAGGACAAACACAAAAACATTTTCCTACTAATAGTATGGATTAATTAAGTTTCAATATTTAAAATACTTTTTATTCACTAATGATAGGACACTTGAGACAAATAGGACATCATATTTCTACTAATTGTTAATCGGCGACGGTACCTCATCAAAACTAGAGAACATAAAGTTCTCTGCCATGCCGGGGAGGTGAGAGTGGTATTTTTGTAGTAACTCGAGTGTCGTGGAGACTTAGTACGGTTTGTAGATTAGGTAAAACGCTGAAAAAAATAATCAGCGCATTCTTAATTTAGCGGGGGGATAAGCGATACTAACGTTGTAAAAAAAAATTGCTTTGAAAAAATTGTTTACATTGAACATTACTTATTGGGCAATTTAGACAGCAAGGCGTAAAGCATTTAGTTAAATGTGACATAAAATATCTATTTGTTTTTTATGTTTTTACAGGCTTACCATTATATGGAAGTGTTTTTTTTGCTTATTTTTAACACCCACTAATCTGACGGTTTTGACGACATTTTGGTACTTAAAAATAACCTTTTAAGTATCGAACGAAATAGGAAATTTGATTTTTATACCATGAAATCAAAGAGACATGTAAAAAGCCTAGAGTAGCTTAATCTGACGCACTCGAATAAATCCAATATTTCCCCTTTGGGCTCCCCTACTTTGATGATTTCAAATGGAAATGTATGTTAAGAAATTTAAAATTTTTTATTTGAATAACAAAAATTATGTGAATAAAGTAAAATAATCACTAAATATCTCTGATTGTTCTAAAAGTATCCTGTGATAATTCAGTCTGTAAAAATTATCTAAATTAAGCCGTTCCTTTATGACTCGGAAAATCCCCAAACAAAAGTGAACAGTGTTAACTTTTATGTTTTTCAATAAAAATAAAGCACATCATTGTATCGACTTAACTTGACATTATTAGAGTGTACATTGTAATTATTTAAATGAACTACTATGCTTTGTATTTAAATCGACGTAGTAAGTGAGGTATGTACAAGTAATTACTATCTTCTGTAACCGCTCGACCTTGGCAGCGACGCTATCAAATTAATTAGCTGTATTATGTTCGTGACTTGACAGATCGCTCCTAAAATATTTGTTTTTTTGCTTACAAATATAGTCTGATGAAGTATTAACGCTACGCGCATTTTCGTTTTCATTGCTACTGACTTGCTTTTCATAATATTCCCGTGAAAAAGGGCCTGTTATTTTTGTGTTTAGTTTTTATGCGTAGTCAACATGGCAACGAAACGCAAAAAAAAAAACAAGAATTTCGGGTTGTATAAGAATAAAGATTTAAATTTAAATTAAAATAATCAAAATTATATATAATAAATAAAAATTTTAATTAATTAAGCAAATAAAAAATAAAGCATTCGAACAACGGTATGTTGCAAAACATATCAGTTTGCTAGATAAGTCGCGGACAAATAATGCTTCTAATTTCCCTGTACTTAGATACTCGCAATTCTTTCAGCTAAGTCTCTGCCGAGAATCAAGTCAATTGGTTGTTTCGTTAAGGCATGAAGGAATGACCAACAAATTAATACAACATAAATTATACTAACAAAATAAATTATACTTTCGCATTTATAATTGTTATAATGTTATCAAATTATTTATATAGGGATACCATTCCCTTAGAAGTCTATGCCTTATCTAGAAACTATGTTTGTTTGTCTATGAAAATAAAAAGTGTCTATTACCAACCGCTACCGGTGTATTCCATTTGAATAACAGTAGTATGGATTTGGCCATAGACCGTTGTATCTTTAATTTTGCAACACAGTTTTAATTCAATCCAAGAACAAAACACTCATAATCTCACCCCACTTTATAAGATGGGCGCACGTGCGAATTATGTCCTGAGCCTTATTCTATATCTATATTATTACATGAAATCTTTTGTCCTGAACTAGGTATGTAGAAACATGAAATTTGGGGGAAATGTTCTCCGTTTGACCACAGAAGAAGTAATTAATGATGGAGCCGACGGAGGTGACTAAAAGAAGGGATTTTTTGGTCATTCGTCTCCTAAGGGGGTAAAAATGGGGGTTAAAGTTAGTATGGGACAACGCGATTTCGTGGTCCGATTTGATCCTAAATTTGCAAATCATCGTTTGATACATTTTTAATGGAAGACGTAATTTATAGTTCTTAGAATATCTATAAAATATTATAAATGTGTAAGTGTGTCTGCCTGTCTATTACCTCTTCACGTCCAAACCGCTGAACCGAATATGCTGAAATTTTGTATACAGACATTTTGAGTCCTAGGGAAAGATATATTTTTTATTTATTTATTTTACAGTTTATTACACACAAAAACAATTAACAAGAAATATACATTAAAAGAAAAATGACACAAAAGGTACTGCTTATTTCTAGAGATATTTATTACAGCAGTCCTAAGAAGAGAACTGTGATCAAAAATATCAGACAAGGCGTGCAAAGAAAAACATACATAAAAAAACATAGGGTACTTTCTGTCCTGGAAAAATGACCAGTTCCCGCGCGATTAACGTATTTTGACATCATCTAGTCCTTAATATAATGCAGGACGCATCCAAACACGACCCTAGTCGTCTACATAATATATTGTGTGCGTGTTCCCGAACTCATGTTGTATTGGCGACTCATGGCACAATAAATAAAACCTTTACTGCCCCGCTCCATATTTGTGTACCTGCATACTCCAGTAGATTGTGTCAATAAATATATCTTATAGAGTTATAACTTTTAATATTGCTGATCATATTGAAGTAGGTTGTCACCATCAAACGGCTACATAATTAATATGCAGCGAAGCAATAAAATGTTTATTGCTAATAAAGGGATACTCCTAATAAAAGGTTACGAGATAATTGATAATACGGTAATGGAATTTGATAGAGTCATCGCTAAATGAGTTTCACAGCGTCAGATTTGGTGAGGTGTTTGTAGTCTGAATGAGAAGGGAACATCCGTTGAATCGATTGATGGCAACCCTAATCACTTTGCCTCGTGAGGTACACAGTTTTATGACCCAGAACTTGATGAAATAAAACCTTTTTATTCCCGTAGTATCGCTTAATAGGATATTATATAAACTTTACCCTAATCGGATTAATTATAACATAATAGGTGCGTTGTGTCTGTGTGCACGTAATACTGGCTTTCAATTAATTTATTGCAATGCATTTCATCAATTCAAAAGTCTAAAATTTTACATTAAATAACGTAACAATTATTACTTTTGCATTACAATTCGTAGATGAAGTAAGTAGAAAATTAGATTAGTTATATTTTCTTTCAATGATTCTGCATTGTATGATACGAGAGAGCGTCAAATATATTAAAGTATTAGCAACATCTAGGTATCTATTTTTAACTTAATTAACTTCAGATTTTCAACAGTTAACAAAAGTCCTTATTTAAACAGACTTTTTCATGTACTATTTCTACTATATTCACTCGATTTTACAAATTTATAATAAATTAACGACCGGTTTCGACAAAGTAATAGACATGGACACCTGATGATGACTTTGTCGAAACCGGTCGTGTATTTGTTATAAATTTGTGAAATCGAAGTAAATACATATATGTTTGTTTATTATTATATAAATATGTGTTTTATTAAGGTTACTTTTACTTCGTTCAACTACAATATAGATAGAAACTGTTGCTTTGGTACAATATGCCACCATACAGGGGTGTATTTTTTTAAAATCTATTCCACTCAATAAGGACGTCTACGTTTTTTGTGGAACCAATTGCCAAATTCTGTTATCATAGCGAGCTTGAATTATTCTAATCGAAAAATTTAAATAAGGACTGAACTAGTATTGAAATCAAAAAATCAAAATTATGCAATTTTGCGTAATCCAGGGTAGGAATCCTATTGGAATAATCCTATGGGTTGAATTCTAGCTATAATTCAAAATTATATTTTTAATCTATTATTGATATTACAAAAATACGCTTTGTTAGTTGGTACTACGTTGTGTACCACCGCGCCGTTCGGGGACGAATGCTCTGATTGTATGTAAGTTGTAATTTGTTTTAAGATATGTACGTATTGTATGGTAATATGACTTTCAAGTTTTTACACAACAGCATAGGGTAAGACGTAAAGTCAACCATTGTGCCGTTTTGCAGTGTTTACTGTTCGTGTTTTATCGGTTGTGACTTGTGTGACGAAGGTCTGACAGAGCGTGTAGCGAGATAAAGCTCTAACTTTACTTTAGGTATATATTGAATTATAAAAATATGTTCAAGTTCCAAAGTGGGTCAGAAGTCCTTCAAGACCAATATGCACAAAACAAGTAAAGTTGTTCAAGGTGATGTGGAGAGTCAAATGTAGAGAACAATATTAAAATAACTTACTTCTGCGTATCGCGACCGAGCACGAACTAAATGTTAAAAATCTCTTGCCTCTTGACACCTTAATTTCGTCATATGCTTTGTTTGTTCAAAAGTGCAGGAATATTACACGTCACACATGTAACGTGTAATATTCCTGCACTTAGGGAATAGGAATAGGGAAGGACATCCTTCCCTTTGGATTGCAGTAAGTACGTCTTTCGTACCACAGATTAAATTCAGTTCTAGTGTAAAAAGAACCCAAAAACACAATTTTACTCCCTTACTTTAATTAGGATTTTATAAACTCTATCTTTAGAGATAGAGTATGCATGATACTTATGTAAAAATCCTCCCCGGCCTATTATAGACTGTACGTTATGCATAAATTTGAAGCGAGAGGCTTATGTGGCACGATCGGCCCTCAGCCGTGGTCTAGTGCCTGTAGTATGTATAAGTCCTTATATCGTACTATGTGTACGTCCTTATACAGTCGCCGCACGAACAACGCTCGTTAGCTGGAGGGTAATGCCTTTATATTTCCCATATTATGCCCAATCATTCATGAATGGATATTGTAATAGAAGAATAGGGAAATACGGGTTATCCTAATTCCTATTATACATTTATAATCTGATATCAATTTAAAAAGTTCATCTCCAGCATTTAAAGCATAATTATAATATTTGTAACATGGACATCATCGAACCGTCAATCGATGGCTTACGGATTACATTTATTTTCTGGACAGACTTGCGATCTTTCAAATATTACTAAGTAATTACAGATACTTAGGCATACATAATACGCCCCGCGGCCTCGATACGGTTAACATCGTCTGGCGTACGCTCCGGGAATTAAATTTGTTTTCGGTGGTTAAAATCGGTAAATGCGTGCTGA
>JAOTAV010028077.1:0-20866 GCA_026546445.1 Cyclargus thomasi
TATTCCTATTATATATCCCCCTTATTCCTATTATATATATATATATATATAATAGGAATAAGGGGGGTTCGGGAAGTTGGGCCACCGTTAAACTTAGTCACTTAACGAAACACAGTACAATGCCGTTTTATGCCATTTTTCTGTGAGGCCGTATCATTTCGGTCCAGCCAGCCCATTCGTACTGAAGCACGTTTTAACCATAATAAGATTGTTTTATTTGATTTTTGTTCAAGTTTAAATATAACTACATTCTACTCGTACTCGTATATTATTTCCTTAGTATTTGTTTCAGATAGATGGAGATAAGGGACGATTATTTATTGTTCACAATTAAGACGTACTAACAGGAAGTTGATTCATAGACAGTTGCCGGACCTAAGATATTTGGTCGCCTTAAACCCAGCCGCAGATCACCAATTTAGCCAAAATATCGCAGGTCCGTCGACTGAGTAAGAAATCAGCCGCCCTAAAAAGGTTACTTCGCAATATTTCTAAGAGCTAATAATTTTGTAATTTTTCTTGTAAATAACTACTAATTTTGCAAAACAGTGGCTTAACAATCAATTTAAATTGATTTTAAAGTAACTAATTAAAATAATTTGACTTTTGAACAAAATGTACTAAAAAGGAACTGTAGAGCAATTCCTTTGCAATATTAATATTAGGACCTTTTTAAGTGCCTAGATCTTCGATGGTACAACAACACATTTTAATTAACAATGCATAAAGTATATTTTTAGCCACTTATTACAGATACAAATGTCTCAAAACGCATTGAGATCTGAAATAATTGTTTGCAATACAGAAATAAGGCCACTTGCAAAATTGTGAAAGTAGTTCTGTTGGCCAGTTGTGTTGAGCTCCGCGTCAAGACGTTGCGTTAAAAGCCAGTTTATAGAGAGGTCGTTGTATGGAATTCAAGAGGTCTAGATATACTAGACAACTTGGTAGGAACATAGCAGTGGTCTATGATAATAATATTTTTAAGTAACAAGGAGGTTACTTTGTTTTCCAAAAACGTAGCGAATCCTACTTATAGCGCGGGAACCGTACGTTTTGCTGAAATAAAAAGTATCCTATGTCCTTCCCCGAGTCTCAAAGTATTTCAATACCAAATTTTGAAAAATGGTTTAAGCGGTTTGTACGTGAGGAGCTAACACATATTCACATTTTTAATTATATATTTTTTTACGATGTATAGGAACAAGCGAGCAGACGGATTACCTCGTCGCCCATGGACACTCGCGACATCTAAAGAGTAGTAAGTGCATTGCCGGCCATTATGGGGGAATAGGGAATGGAAATGGATTAGGGAAGTTGAGCCACCGTTAAATTCACTCACTGTTTCACGCGTTTCACACCAGTTTTCTGTGAGGCCGTGGTATCACTCCGGTCGAGCCGGCCCATTTGTGCCAAAGCATGGTTCTCGTTTAGGTAACTGAAAAATTTATTAAAATTTTGTACTTTAACTCTCTAGCTATTAATGAGATACATCCTGGAGAGATACAGACGGACGGACGGATCAGACATCGAAGTCCTTGTAATATAGTAATAGGGTTCTACATCTGAGGGCTGATAGCAAATTTGGAATAGGTATTTGAGACAAGCTGAAACCTTGTCATATAACTCTCCTATTACAATACGGCACCGCAGACCTGGCTGATGAGAAGCCTAACTAACCTACACAATACCTTAAAGAAAAAAAAATATATTTCTTATTTCAAAAATATATCTGCGGTAATATGTATTTTTATATATTGTAGTTGAATATTTAAAGAATAGAAAAAATTATAAGCCAGATGGTTTAGTGGGAGTTATAACATTGCGGGGCGCGTGCAAAAATAGTTTGCGAAAATGGTTACAAACTATAAAAAAAATATTCTTTGCGACTTGTTCTATTAATAGAGGATTTTTTATCACTAAAAAATTAGATTAAAAGATAAATATTTTAAAAATTTCTCATTTTTTCAGTTATGACCCTAAAAACCGAATAATCTTTTAATTTTACTTTAGGGTGGCAAACAACAAAGCAAACTTCCCAGAAGTAACTAGCAAAGCTGACAGACTTTGTCCTGCTGGTCCTGGTTGGTGCCGATGTTACTTAAAAATATTTTCCCGTCTCCAGAATAAAAATCTAAGCCCGGTGTTCATGATTTCATTCTTAGTAGATATTTTCATTTTGATTTTAAAATGATAATTTGTTTGTCGTGGGACTTTTTTAATAGTCCACAATGGGACAGCGAATCTTGACTAGTTAAGCGGTGTTTAAATATTTTTATGAATATTTTAATTATAACATTAAAATTAAAATGTTTATGGAATACAATTGGAAAAATTAGGAAAAAGGCTAACTAACACCCAACAAAATATTTCATTAAAATTAACATTTAGACCTACTTGGCTATTAGTCTTGAAATCGTGGGCTCGATTTTACAACATTTTTTGATGACTGCTCGGCTCCTATTGGTCGTAGCGTGTTGTTATATACCCTATAGTCTCCCTGGTTAATGGACTAACCAACACATAAATAATTTTTTGATTCCGGCCAGTAGTTTTTAAAATTAGCGCGTTCAAGCAAACTCTTTAATATAATAGGAATAAAGTTTATAATTCAAACATTTATTCTTACCCTAGTGGATCCGACCCGACAGACATTGTGTTGCCGGTCTTGGTTTGTGAAACTAAACTATTAAATAATGATTATTATTGTTATTATTATTAAACCATTTCGGGTCCTCTTGAACACACTCATTTACAAAATTTCAGCAATTCAAATGGTTTAGAAGGAGTTGAGTGACAAAGACACGCTCACAAAAATCTTACTAATATTATAAACGCGAATGTCCGTGAGTTTGTTTGTGTTTATGTTTGTGTCTTCCTCACGCTTAAACGGCTGGAGTCATTTTGACAAAATTTGGTAAGGAGGTGCCTGGTATTATCAATTAACGCATAAGCTACATTTTTCGCGGGCAGCACCGCAGGAAACAGCGAGTTGTATAATATGTTAAAATAAATGTATAGCAATGTGTGCACCGAGCTTTACAATCATTGCTTTCATAATATATTTTACAGGGAAATGTACTCCACCTAGTTTTGAGTCCGTATTTATGCAACGAACATTTTGAAATATATTTTGTATTTAAACAGCCATATTTTTACTTTCGAATGAAGAAATGAGGAAGTTTTGTGACGTGGGGACGTGTAGTTGTATATTTTTTAGGGTTCCCAAAGGGTAAAAACGGGACTCTATGATCTTGATGACTTTCCGTCTGCGCGTTGTCTGCCTGTCCGTCTGTCTGTCTCCAGGCTGTATCTCTAAAACAGTAATAGCTAGGGAGTTGAAATTTTCACAGAACAGGTATTTCTATTGCCTTTCTATTGTAAAAATTAAATTAGATTGCTACCTAGTAATATGGCCGCCCTTGTGACACCAATGTATTTTATTATGATTTTGTATAACTTTGGTATCATTGTATTGTGTGCGCAATAAAGAATAATTCATTAATTAATTAAAAATTAAATCTGTACTATCTCATACAAAACAAACGTGTTCATTGCCGGTTTCTTCGTTTTTGATAACATTTGCGGTACCTTTATATCGCGCTGTAGCTTGCATAACGAGGGAGACTCTTATTTTGTTACACCATGTATTTGTTCAATCAACATTATCCTGGGTACTAGGTACTAGTTACATGCATTCTGTGCAGTGCGAGAGTCAGGCTTTGGCACGAATGAGCCGGTTCGACAGGAAAAACAAAATGTCATCACGAAAAACCGGTGTGACACAGTTCGCCCTATAAGTTTTTGAGAAACCGGAATAAGGGCTAGAGATTTCTCCAGCCCTTATTCCCATAAATTCCCTTTTCTTTTTTCTTGAAAAGCCGGTGAATACAAATTTTCTGTTATTGTTGAGTTTTTTGGGTGACTCGTCTGCTCATTCGTCATCTAATTTAATAAAAAACATTTAAATGAAGGTTTCAATTTCTATGTGCAAACATACCAGCAAGATAAGTTTGCACTTAAAAGTCACGTAAATATTTTTCGCTTTCAGCGATACTACTTTCGCAGTCTTCGCAGGGGACACATTGCAAACATTTAGGTCTCACTTACCGATATGTTGAACTTCTGTAGCCCTACCATGAGTTTGAAGCTATAGTATTTGTCGAAACTCGATAGCGACTACGTAAACTTTTAGTATGGCAATTTTAGTTTTCGCATGTGACCGCTAGGGGCGCTGTAAAATTTTGGGGGTCAAAAATTTAAGTAGTCGCCATCGAGTATCCATTGCTTTAAAGCCACGGTAAAGCCACAGGCCATATAATAGTTTAAAAGGTATAGCCGTCACCGTCATTTTAAACTGTGTCATACTTTCACTACCTGATTGACGTTTTCGCAGTGACGCAACGACATTACACATGGTGGCTTCGGGCTGATGATGGTTCATTTGTTATTAACAACGATAAAAGAATAATTAACGTGGCTAAAACGGGAGTACCAGAGTTGAACCCTGGGGCACTCCCACTTGATATAAAAAGTTGTAACACTTTTCCTATACTCGGAATTCTATTCTTATAATATAAAGTTAGTTTGGTATTATTATGTATATGAAAAAAATCGGTGAAGCATTTCGAAGAATTAAAGACACTAACGTCGAAAATCTTAATATAAATAATTCTTGTTTGCGTCTGTTTGTCATCGAACTCCTCCTAAGCGAGTCGACCAATTTTGACGAATTTTTTTGTACTTGTTCAAGAGTATTACTTTTTTTTTAATAGAGAATACTCAATTATTTTACACTTGCACTTCTACACACAAAAATTGCGGTAGAAGTAACTACAATATTATATTTTTAATATTACCAGTATTATTATTACTATTTTATTTTTAAACACATCTAGACACTTGCACAAATTACTATGCCTAAGCCCAAATCGAAAACTCTTATAGTTTTTCCGTAAAGTGTACCACAAATAAATTTGGGGAGTGGGATTTACAGAGCTCGCTTCGCTTGCCCAATTAAAGTTTGCGGTACTTAAACCTCGAAAAGTCATTAATGTAATAGTATTTTAATACATTATATTAATTAGTAATTAAAATATCTTATTATGTTACGTAATAATTATAAATAACGGTATGGCAAATTCTAATCAAGCTACTAACTGTAAAATTTATAAGGAATTTAAAAGAAACGTTAGTCCCGGAAAAGAATATAAATCATTTTCATCCTACAAAAGGAGCGGTTCCCGTGCGATAAACTAATTTTGGCACAAGGTCTTGGGTGCATTTATTAATGTTATTATACATTATTACATACAAACATTTGGATTTTCAAGTAGAACAACTTAAATTTAAAGTGCTTTCCTTCTAATATGTACACCAAATGATATTTAGAGATAAAAATATATCCCTTAAGATATCTTCGTTATTAAAACGGGTACCATTAAAAGTTATTCTGGAGTACTTGAAACTTCATTGGAATGTTAAAATTCTTCTCAACTTATTTATTGCACGAAATTTTCCGCTTTATGTGATGAAGCGGGGAAGTTTTTGAGTACGACTGAAAAGGAAATGTGCTTGAGATAAGAAGGATTTCCTATACGACCAAAGCCAGAGATATAATTCATTAATGATGATTAAACCTTAATTTAATTATGAGTTTCACAAGTAATGTTCGTCTCTGAGGGCCTGTTTCACCGCTTACTGTTAAAGTTTCTGTTAGGCTATCCACAACTTTTTTTTGACAAATGCTCTACACAAAATCTGTCAAATAAATAGACTATCTTTAAGCGGTGAAGCAGGCCCCAAGTGAGGTGCCAGTTAATTTATTAAAAAGAGCTTTTCACCGCCGAAGAGTTGTAGACCTAAGCATTTGTTAGTTTTTACCAACAAGAGAAGCTTGACAATTTATTTCATGTAATTAAAACTTGAAATTGTGTGATTGGAGATACATTTTGAAAAAAGTAAAGGAATATTAAATCATTGAATGCAGAGCGTTGGTCATTAATTTTCTCTTCTCAAAAGTTTCTTGTCGAAACCTAAACAAAATGGCTATTAACTAAGCTAAATCTAAAAGGGAGCGTCCGAGGGATATGTTGCTTTATAAAATATAATATATAAGCTTTTTCCCGCGACTTTGCTAGCAAGAAGTTCGAAAAGCGCAAAGAAATATTAGTGTTTTTAAGAAAAGTAAGATTATATTGGGAACAAGACGTTTTTTTAAGAACAAAATTAGTAGCCTATGTTGCTTTCCTTCTTCTTAACTAAGTCTATACACACTTTCCCAACATTAGCAAGGATATGGATAATATCGATAGATCAAAAAATTTTGTAAATTCCAAAACCATGACAAAGTTTCGGTACATGGTGAAAGTTACATACAGTCATTTATGTATAATAAACAAAAGAACTAAAAAGTATAGGACGCAAAAAGTCATCACTTTCATTTTTGTTTAATTACAATTCAAGTCGAAGAATTGAGACTAACTGTGCGCCTGCGCATGGCCCGCGTCCAAATGCGCCTGCGGCCAGTCCACTGCCGTCTCTCCTCCGCGACAGACGAAAGGGCCGACATGCTTTATCTATGATCTATAGATCCTTCGAAAGAGTTTAAGTGAACTGTTCTCTGTGATCGTGCTGTGCTTAGTGTTGTGTTTGTGTTAACGCGAATCGTCAAAATGGTGAGTTTTTATCACGATTTTCGGAGGTGATTTTTCGTGTGAATTTTTTATTCCCTTTAACGTTTAATTTGCTTCGGTGATGCCTCGGTATGTATTTTTCGTTTGTGCGTGCGTTTATTTCGATATTGGCGCTACCGTTGACCGTTATTTATGAATTTCCAGGTATCTTTTATTCAAATGGTTACGCGGATATAAAAATAGAGAGCTCGTTTAACAATATAGATATAGAATGCGTAAAATATTGTTGATAGAACCGTTGGCGATTATAAAATCGAAAGTTGACCATAATAGGACTAACGATCGATCGCATTAACCGCTCATGGAATTGTTTTTTAATCACGGAAACGGACTATTACAATTATTTAACTATAATAGCTTCAAATTAATAAGTTTCGATAGTTACATTTTATTTCATTGATTCATATTATTATAGAATTAATTTTGTACTTAAAGTAGTATGTTCTGCGTTATGTTGTTTTGTTAGTTATTATTTTTATTTTTTACAATTTATGTAGGTACACGCAGAAGAAATGATAAAACAGAAACAGCTTAAAAACTTAAAAATATGTCGTGTACAAAGACCTTATTCCAAAATTGAAGACCTGTACGGTACAGTAGAAATATGTGACTAAGAATACAAAATACTTTTTTTGTAAATTGTAATTTTCTGGCTGTGTTTTGTTCTTTGTGTGTGTTGTTTAATAAAGCCTATGTTTAATAAAGATTTTTTTTTTATTGTTGCTTTTATTGTATCAGCTATAAAATAAATTCCATTGCCTTTACCACTTTTAAAGGTTCTCAAGAAATTATTATCGGGAGTACCAGAAGTATATGTATTTTTCGATCTGTGCCACATTGTCTTCCCGTCCTATAGAATTTATAATTAAAACTTTTACTGGTTAGAACGCGAACTTTTGTTTAATTAACCGTAACAAGTTTTCAAAGTAAATTAATTCACGATAGGCTAACCTCGACAACGATGCCAAAAAATGTAAAGTTTTATCTCCTATATCTCTTACTAGTATGATAGCAGATAAAAGTTAATATCACACATACGAAAGTGTATATATTATACCCTAAAATTAATATTATACATATACTTCACATAGAAATTGCAAAAACTGGAGTCCAAGTACTTGAAGTCTTAGGAAAAGACACGTAAAAATTGCAAACTATTTCTCTGTGCGTGAACTTGCAATTTTAAGTGAATAAATTAAATAATGTTGCTCTCAACAAAGCTCTGTTGGTGATAAAGGATTTAGCGACAAAACATACAAAATCTTTATCAAAAAGTCTAGACGATTATTAACGCGATTCAAATATTCCAATGACTTTACGATATTATAACAAGCTGATTAATAAGAGAAGTATTTAAATCCTTGTGTTTGTGTAAAATAAAAAATCCTGCCAAGTGTGAGTCGGGCTCGCGCGAGGCGTGGGTCCGTAACGTTAAAAAATCAAAATTTGGCAATCAAATTTTTCGTCTTTAGAACAGCTATGTATATTAAACACTAGTTGGTGCCCGTAAAAAATTGTATATCACGCGGGAACCGTACATTTTTACGAGATTAAAAGTGGTCAACATGTAGGATACATGTCGCCCAGACCTAATAACTATTAAAAAAAAAGTTTTATTCAAATACGTTGAGATTAGCGCGGACAAACAAACAGACGACTTTTTTGTTCTATTACAGTTTCTTAGTCAAATATTAAATGAAAAGACACTCCACTTTTACTGTTTTATTATATATATAGATTGTCATGGCAGTGAAAACGTGATCTAGACATTAACATCAACTTTTCATGTAACCGATAGTGCGATCTAGGGGACTATTAGAGATATCAAAAAAGAAATTAGCCAATTCTTTTAAAGTATATTGTATGGGAGCCTACAGAGACTGGTGGATACAGCTATCAAAGATCTTGAGAAACAAAGCTATTAACGGTCTTGATGCCTCTCAAGACTTTTACCACTTCCTGATAAGTATAAGTTATCCACGTAAATCAAATTAAAATCATTTATATCGGCCATCTTAGACCCATATTACAAATAACTTAAAAGTAATATAAATATTTCTTTGATATAATAGATACCTTAAATCTAGCATACATATTGATATATCCTTAAAAACTAACACTTTGTCACGTGTTTTCGGTGTCTCACTTTGTCCCGGAGTCTTCCCCAAACCCCCGGTAGGCTACACCCAGCGGCCAGAACTCCTGCGACTCGAAAGTCGACAGATGACTTGTCGTTACTCTCACCACAAAGGAACTGAAGTTCACCTTGTGGCGAGACTGCAGACGCTCGACCCTCAGGCGCAGTGTCGTCTTCTTCTCGATGTAGTCCACGACGTCCTGGACCTTTATGGACCAGTACAGGCGGGATAGTGCAGGGGCGTACAATGCCGAGATGATTGCGGGCGGTGGGCTACTTCTTTCTTCTTCTTTCCCCCACAATGAAGCCCTTCTGATCGCACCTCCTGCTCTCGTCCTGATCAAATCGAGAGCCTAGGCTCTTCACTTTGCAAAAAACCAGCCTTGTAATGTAAAAAAGAGAATCTGTCAAATAAGTTTCGAATAGTCTGACCGACACAAATATCAGCAAGTATTGAAAAAGGCTAATTATTACACCTTTTACCCCTATAGTGAAGAACCCTAAACACGACATGACAAACGATTCGACTGGTATTGGAGATTGAGTTTATGTCGATAAATGTTGAACCTGTACGTAATTAATCATGATTAATCTCGAGTCTCAAGGTGATCAATTTTTATCGGCGTTTCCACTTTAAGCTCATTTTAAAGTTCACTTTACCTTTTTTGTTTTGAAATAAATTTATTTAGCAACGCCAAATAATTTTATCTTTAAATTTTTTGTTTACTACATTTTGTGTCAAATATGGCTGCTCCAAACGCTTTTGTACATTTGCTACCATTCTACCCGATCGAATTACAGCGCTTGACGAACTTTAATACTTGACAAATTAAATGAAATAAATATTGATTACTAGTTTAAAGGACCTACTGCTACTGCGTTTAGAAATATTATTCATTCACAAAAGTAGAGTTTGAAAGATAAATAATAACTAAATACCAAATGTTCTAATTTCTGTAAAAAATTTTGATCAAGTGTCATAAAGAACAGGATGCGTATAGAATTCTTAAAATAAAAATTGGAAATCTGTATGTGTATTGGAACGTAGAACACTGCTGACAATGGATAAAAACACACAGTTTCACTAAGAGAAAGTCTTGTAGAAATCGCGAGCGCAACATAGAGATATGCAAATGTACGCTGTATCACAACAGCCATAGGACCGATATTGCTGTGCATTGCACACAGATCAGCGTTAATATTTGTATAGAGGATATAGTATTTTTAATTATAATGATATTTCCTGAATACGAATATAGAAATCTTACGCTTTAAACGTTTTCCCGAAACGTATTGGGATTGCTAAAAACGTATAAAAATATTTTAATTTAATTTACCATGATAAATTGAAAAGTAGAGAAATAATAGTTAATAGGGTAAAATAAAATTAAGCTTTTATTTAATAATAATAGCAATAATATGTGATGTTGTCGAAATAAAAATACTTTTCCTCGTCCTTAAAGGAAAACTAGAAAAGTGAGTAATTAATTTAAAGCGTGGATGACTTAAGGATGTCACTCAAAATAATACAAGCCTTTTTTCTGCAAAATATTTGGACTAAATTAATAAGATGGACTCTGAAATAGCTTTGTCTGAATTAGTGATATTTTGGTTCTAGTTGATAAAAACTTGTCATAAATCCGAGTATTAAAAAGTTACTTTATAGTTTTGAATAAATTTAATAAAAAGTGTCATGAGTCTAACTTACTAAAAAGTCACCATATCTAAGAAAATGAACGAACGAGTGAATGGAACGGAACAAAATAAATTACTTGGACTATTTGGGGGTTACATCGACCTTCACCGAAATACATTTGTTGAGAAATATCCTCTAGTTATGTAATTAATTTAATTTTTAAATAAAGGTTTCATTTAGTTCACTTGAGTAATTGTACATTTATGTTTTTTACTTTATTCATTATTATCACCTCGTTGTTCCTTTCAGACGCGAAAAGTTTTGTAAGTTTGTTACTCACATGTTACATATCTGTAAAATTATTTTTATGTCATGTCTATAAATTCTTGTAGCTTCTCTAAAGTTATGACAATTGTTATACCTATTACAAAATGTGTTTTTAATTTTACTTTTGTTTTATTTTCTATCAGTTGCAAAATATACATCCTTCTTTAAAAGATTTTACTTTTTAATTATTTGCATTATGTATTGGGCCCAAAATAGATAAAAAAAGATAAAAGCTAATGATTATTTTCAACATACATAAAACAATGTTGTCTTGGCTAGAGCCAGCCTTTTCCGTTTTTAGTGGCTATTATCTTTGTTTTAGTTCTTATCCTTGAAAAAGTTTTAAATGTCACAAGCTCTAGTAAGTGGGAGTATCATATTAAAGCTAATAATAATAAGAAACGACGACCTCTGTGGCGCAGTGGTTAAGCACCTTGGTAGCTCACGCCGGGGGTTGCGGGTTCGAATCAAATTCGAACAAAACGTTTCAAAGTTCCTGAGTCGTGGAAGTGTATTAAATGTCAGTATCATATAATAAAAATCTTAAATATGTGTATAGTATAAAAGTATTAAATAAATTTCCGTTGTCTGGTACCTGTAACACAAGTCCCTCGGGTACTTAGCACGGGGCCCGACTGACGTGGTGTGAAGCGGCCCATGATATTATATTATTATACTAAAGCTAATCGTTGATGTTTTATTATATAATAATCAACGATACTTCCTGAATATCTGTTTCTCAGTCATTTTGCAGTTAATGACTTTTTTATTTTGAGTAAAACCGTGTTATTGTGTATTAGCATCAAAATTGCTTATAAAAAGGAATTAAATACAGTTCATAGCCTTTGAGTAATGTAACACTTCTTTAAAAGCTGTTTAATTTGCATGCTGAAGTGTATTGGAGATATAAGCAGAAGAACCGGATAACTTTTTGTAGTTTTTGAGTACTATTTTTTTGTCCATAAAATTTTGACAAATCTTATAACTTACCTATCTTAATTTCAAATAATTTTTTAGGTTAAAAAATCCGATAGTTTTTAAAATAGCTATCTGTTTCTTCCACTTATGTCTTCCATCATCAAAATGTTGGTGAATCTAATATTTAAAAGTTAAGCCCATATTTTTGCAAAACTGTGTTCCGACTAATAAAACGCGTACTTCTAAATAATTGAAAGGACCGACTCACAGATTTAACTATCAACGCACAGCTCAAACCAATGGTCTGATTTTAATACATGGGATGAAAATTTGTATGAAGATGTTTTTAATGCAAACGAATATGTAAGCAGGAGCTAACATAATAATATATACGTTGTAAATTGTGATAGGTATAAACTTAAAGCCCTATCTCTATACTGTATTAGTTCATCTGTTCATTCACTTCTATGAGTTCACTCACCTAAAATTTTATTCCTAGAAAGAGTACTTTTAAAACAGCATCCCATTTACTGATATTAAGCAACAAGTACAAGTTAACAAGTTCTTGGAGCGGTTAAATAAAGTGGTTATCTGTGAAACGCTAAGTTCTACTTACCTAACGGTTTTACTTTAGCGTTTTAGCTTCTACAAGTTTGTAAATTATTAACAGAAGCCTTATGTATGTATTATAATTATTATAGCTTTGCTTCATTTAGTAATTTTTATTTAATGGAACAAGTAATTTTGGCTCGCAAAAACGAGCTTTTAGGGGTCTTAAAAATATTTTAATAATTATTATTTAAAAATATTAATCTTAATATAAATTAAAAGAACGAACTGTATTCAAGAGTTATTTTTGCAAATATTTCATTAGTATAGAAACGTACAACGTTAATTTCAAAACCTAAAGTCTAGATTCTCTTAGATATGATCTGTCACGATACTTCAAATCGATTGCATCTAAATTATCTGACTATTATTTCGCTTGGGCAACGCACCCGGCTTCACGTAATACATTTCGACATCATTACGATTGTCTCATTACTTAAGCACAAAGTTGAAGTTTATCTCATTGACAAAGTAGTTTAGGTTGCACAAAAAATGTCACAGAAAAAGGTAAATTCAGAAACTTGTGTTATGTAACTGTAGTATAATCTGAATCCGGACTGCAACCACAATTTATTATTATAGATTATTGTTGTTAAAACTGAACATAAAAATACGTATAAATCTAGGATAATAACATTTCTACTTCAAATCGATGACATAAAGCTCTTTAATTTCAATCGTCCAAATAAGGAAAAATCAAGTGATTTACTACTAATCAGCTTAGAAATTAGCTTTTATCAAATCCATACATCTATTATTTAGCTGTCTTTATTATCGAATGTTCTGCACGTTTAAAAGAAGAGCACCGATTTCGTAGAAGGTTCGCGTCGCGCATTCTCGTCCAAACCGGTAAACCAACTGATGGTTGACATTGAGACGCAAATCCGTTTGAGCTTCGAAATATTTATACTCCTTCTAGCTAATACACAGCATAACCTTTTTATGCTAAGCTATACGTTTATAACACGCCCGTAATTATATTAGGGATCAAAATTACCAAGCATATGATCTTTACCTCCTTCAGAAAAAGCTGACAAAATATATGCACACCTTTATATTTCTAGTATAAATACATTATATCGATTTTAATTCAGTCGTCAATAAACATAGGTTAAACGAACAGCAACGCATTTCGTTGTTGTAAATAAAGTTATCATATTAGTGTATGTGAAATGATAAATAAGCTCACAGAATTCTATTTTCTTTTTCCGCGGTAAACAGGTAAACGTATATTTTCCCCAGCATACTCATGTAATCGAATTGTATATCAAAAGAAACGCGTCCTGAACGATCCACTTACATTGATTGACTTTCTTTTATTCCGATACAATTTTATTCCGAACTTTCTCTTCTGATTTCACATATACTATGCCCGTGGCACGTGGTGCGAAATATAACCGAAAAAGCCATTGCCATTGTGAAGAAGTGTACTCGTATAGTTGACAGAATATTTAAATAGTTTATCATTTTTGCGTGAATAAAATTTATTACATGAGTGGATTTCTGTCTATTTATATAAGAGCGGCAATTAATATTTTTAGACAAACCAAAACACTTTTGAATTTGTAATGTAAGTATGGAAGTATGGATTTAAAAATTAAAATTTTAAAATCCAGTTACTACGCAATTTTACCGTTGCATAAGTATACTTTTACAAAATAATTTGAGACATGCCAAAAAAAATTACATCATAACGTAGACATGAAAAAATTAAATGCCAGTTATTTTAGCGATTACATTACATTATACTGATTACAGTAATAATTATGTAGTACACTCAAAACATTCAGATAAGTCAGCCGATTTTATTTACACGTCTTAATAATAGAATCATGTGTGGATCTAGTAGGCCCTGACATTTATATGGTCGCTATGGTCATTTACATTTAAATTCAGCGGTATAATGCATACGACCAACATGTTTATTATAATTAATTAAAACTGGTTTTTAATTTTAATTAGAAGCCACCGAATAATGAATTATTTGAAATTGAATAAATGAATGGAAAGAAATAAAATTATAAATTAGTTCTTGTATTAGAAATTCATTAGTCATTACATTATATTAGGAAGGTAAATAATTGTTCATGTAAATACTTATGTTGAGATAATTTAAGGTTTTGGGGATTTCCTTATATGAGTTAAATGTAAGGAAAAGACCATAAAACAACTTAAGTTCGAATCTTCGAGAATATTAAGAAAATTTATTCGAGATTAAAATATGCAAATGATATCGGAAACAAATTGATATTATGTAACTCCGGTACCATAACTAACGCTGACTGGTTTATATTTTGGACACATAATTTAATAATTTGCCAGGGACAACTTAACTGTCGCAGTGTTTGATTTGAAATATTTTTTTATTCATGTAGAACACCTTGGGGCTGGCAAAAAATTATCATATTATATCTAAGTACCTAATAGTATTTCTATACCAAATTTCATCTAAATTGGCTTAGTAGATTATGCGTGAAGAGCTTTCGCGTTTTTGATATAAGAAAGTACGGAAGAATGGATAATTAAGTTTATGCCCGATACACGCAACGTTTTTTATTAATGGATCGTACGAAATGGTCTCCTGCAGTTTTAAAATTTGTGTTTAAAATTAAATGCCATTGCTTTTTTTTTTCGTCACCTTAAATGTCTTATTAGTAGTTATATTACTCAAAAAAAAACTTTAAAAAACTCATCTTTAGTGGCGAATAAACTACTTTACTATGAGCGTAACAAGAATTACAAATAAACACTCAATTTACTCAAGTGAATGTCTAAGTAACAGAATTTAGCGCATACTTCAGTAATTATGACACAGTTACGCCGTTAACTACAATTAAACAAAAGAATGTCATAATATGTTACACACGTGTAGTACACTCAAAAACTGCAGAAGCAGCATTGTTTCCTTATGCGCCAATTTCTCAGTTCATTATGAAACATACACGGTTACGCTAGGAGTTTTTACGATCAAGATTGGTGTCAACTGCGTGACATTATTAGTAGTTAAGATCTTTTTGTCATAGTGTTTTCTCGTGTTAAAAAAAAATAATTAAAACTTATCAACGCTTACCATCTTTCCAATCCCGTCATCCAATGTAGTTTAAATTATTCCATGTAATTTTGCGAAAAATCGCTGGATTATAATACTATTAACATGTCATAAATACTCTAAGTATATATTATGTTGCTGTGATTTTTTAACCCAAATTAGAAAAATATAATTTGTGCGTTATGATAAAGGTATATCGTTGCTTAATTTGACCATAACTAAAGTTAGTACCTTGTAAGGTTTGACTTCTGCGTAATAACATAGATGTCTTAAAAACATAGATCCTAAGGTAATTAACTATATTTAAGTCGCCTTACTTGAACTAATTCCCTTATTTATAAAAATATTTAAACAGTGTTTAACCTATCAAGGTTCGCTGGCCCTTTCTGTCGCGTGACGTTTTCAAAATTGCACAAAAGGACGGCGAATCTTGATTAGTTAAACATTGTTTAAATATTTTTATGAACAAGGGAGTAAGTGTCGTTTAAATTTATCTAATTTAAAAGTCATCAAAAAGACAGTGTTAAAATATAAACCCACTAATGAAAATAGTTATATTAATTATTATTAAAAAAATAACGTACCTCCATAACTTTGTCGGGTTTCAATAGAAATCTTATAACGGAAAACACAAGCAAATTCTGTAACCACCTGTGTTACGAAAACCATTAATTTAACACTTAATTTTATTTATTATATTGCCAAAGATAACGTTAGTCTGCAATTGTTTCGTCACACAAATTGACTGAAAATTAGAAGGTATCGCATTTCTCGGCTCCTAACCACAGTTAGTTTCCACATTTCTGCGGTCACTGCGGATAGACAGTCGTTACTTTTCAATTAAGTTATTAATTTTATATAACTAACTGTATTTGTTTCTTTTGTTTTTAAAACTGTTAAGCTGTTCTACTAATATCAGTTCTAATGAAGGTGAAATCAGGAGTTACCTAAGAAGCCTTAATCGCCCAGGTTTTTATTAGGCACTATTTTCTTTGACAGTTTCTGTTTTCACCTCATAATTTGTTGTTACATTTAAGGAAATTCCTAATGATTTTCTAAGGGACTTAACTAACTTAGAATAGTTAAGATTCACGAACCAATAGCGGCTGAACGTCTTTCGGGTCCGCTAAATGTTACATAAGGTACGTGGTGGTCTGTCTGTCTGTGTCTAGGCGTGTTACGTCGTTGTCGTTGGGCAAGCGTGTGGAAAGCGTATGCAAGGCCGGCCAGTCCGTAAGGCCGTCCATGTCTACTTCTATAGTAAATTGTAACGCGCTAACACTAGCCTTTGTCCGCGACCTCGGTCACATGTAACCCGAACGAGCTGTAGTCATTCGGAAGAAAAGATATAGAGCTTTCATCTGCGTGTTTCTAAAAAATTTCATTTGCCTGGAAAGAGACGTGCTTCGGCACGAATGGGCCGAGTCGATCGGAGTAATACCGCTGCCTTCTCAAAAAACTGACGTGTTTCGTACAGTGAGTGAGTCTACCGGCGGCCCAACTTCCCTAATTCCCTCTTCCTATTCCCATTGCCTATGAAAGGCCGGCAACGCACTTGCAACTCTTCAAATGCTACCAGTGTCCATCTCGCGCCAATCTCAGGAACTACCAAGACCACAGTTGCCCCCAAAGGGGCGGGGCACGTGTTGTGCTATGAATATGGAATGCGACCCTGATACCACGCACCAACATTCATAATAACTCACACGAGAGAAATCTCAAGCTATTTCGTGAAACCTTAACCTCGTAGCCTCGCGATTGTCAGACATACAATCGCTACTTTATTACTATTTGTTAAATTTTAGTAAAAACATAGTGCATAATATATAGCAACCCTTATGTTATGTATAATGGGGGAAATTGAAAGAGAGCCAGTTGATGGACCACGTTATTTGGTCGGAATCTGTTTACGTTTGACATAACGGAATCTGGTTACGATTCTTCAGACTTCAATCAAAGAAGTTGAAACAGATGCAGTTCATAGATCTAAGCGCCAATTCGCATAGACATACTTGAAAGGATAGAGAATAACATATAATGCTACTTTTGGTATTAGAAAAACGTTGTTCCCAACGGGGGCTCAAAAGAACATTCGCGATTTAATATTATAACGTTAGCGATTTTCGAATTTCACGCGAGCAAAACAACGTGCAACAGCTAGTATTTGTATAATCTGCTTACGAAATGAACATAAAATTGTGTAGCTAAATGACATTGTGGTCCAGCTCCGACGTACTTCGAAACTATTATTCAACGGATTTCGAGGTTAAACTTAGGCTACTATTATCGCCCTGGGATAGACTAACCCTCTTAATATAACTTAGCAAGTTTACATTAAGTTAAAATTGGTTTTGTCATCGGATCATCGGATATAGAGGTTAGTATTGTGAGCGTGACAATATCTACACTAATATAAAGCTGAAGAGTTTGTTTGTTTTAACGCGCTAATCTCAGGAAGTACTGGCCGGAATTAAAAAAATATTTTACTGTTGGTTAGTCCATTTATCAAGGAAGCCGTCGATTATCAGTATCAGGATTTTGCTAAATGGTGTCGTCGTTTTTTGCCAAATGCCTTGTGTGGAAGGTTTCATTTTCTACCGACGCGCGACGTTAGTCTCATAGACGAGGAATGACGTCGGTAAAGTGGATTTTATTTGAATTTTCTACGGTGTGGATTATGTGTTACGTGAAATAGTCACCTTTTTGTTAACAGGGGGCCAATTCTCAGGATGTGAAACAAAGTTCACATTCGAATAAAATTTTTCGAGTCTTTTCACGAAATATTCTGAGTGTGAAGCGCCGAGAATACAACAAACTTTGTTTCGCTCGTAAAAAGTTCACACACGATATTTTATTCGAGTGTCAACTTTTTCTCACATCCTGAGAATTGCCCCCCTGGGCTTATGTGTGCGTGCGATGTTTCTAGCGGTGTACATCAAAGTGTGGTATAACTTACAAGAGACCATTATGTTCAATGAATACTTCAAAATAAACTAGTTGCATAAACTAGATACTGCCAAGTTTATTTAGCGGATCATCGAACAGCCATATTTACAGATGTCTCGTATAATCTCATTTAAAAATGAATGAAACCCCTACGACTCAAAGCATATTTTTAAATCTATATTTTCACGAAAGACGCGTAGATGTAAAAGCTTGTTTCTCCCAGTTATCGTTGATATGAAGGAAGAGCGTGGAATACCAATATTATTTTAAAATATGATTTATTCTTGCATATTTCTAATAAATAAAATGCTGCGCACACTACAACATTTTGACAAGACACGATAATCATACACGAAATACTCTTTTGTTTATGGTTAAAGTTGAATGTTTTTTAATTAATAAATGTTAATGGCCTAGTAACAAGATATTTATACCAAATTGAAGTCTGTGATTGAATTGAGAATAGATTTTTATAGCTCCTCTGCACGATAGATTTTAATGTTTATGGTTAAATTTCGACCACAGGGCGACCTGTAGCTTACATAATATCTGGTTATTTTTAACGGGAACCTATTACTAAGACTTCGGTGTCTGTCCATCAGTCCGTCTGTTTGTCTGTCCGCCTGTCTCTGTCTGTTTGTCCAGGGTGTAATTCGAGAACGGTAATAGCTAGAGAGTTGAAATTTTAAGAGAATAAATATTTCTGTTGCCGCTATAACAAGAAACACAAATAAATAAATGATTCAAGGGTAGCTCTAGAATAAGAGCAACAAATTTTCACGACTTACATGAAATTGACATATCGTTGTTGAATTTCGATGCCGTTTTGCAGAAAATCGGAAAACGCATCGCTTAAGATAATCAGGAACACGTGTTAGCTAACAAAAACTTGCACAATTTTTAATTGTAAAATTTTATTAGTACAGTGTCCTATACAAAACTTCAATCAATCGTTTCGCTCTCCTGGAAAGTTGCTAGTTTTGAATTACGTGATGTTAGAACAGCAACGATGATATTCCGACCTAATGACATAGGTCCGTCAACTGGCTCTCTCTCAATATGATGGTACATCGATGTACTGTAATAATTGGATCAGTATGAATATTCGATCACTAATTGATCTAGCCCGAGTCTGATACTTGATGCAACTCGAATCTAACGTTCAGCGCTGAATATTGATGTAAACCTTTTAATTAGAAGGCTGGTGTCATTTTTTTTTTTACACTGATGACGTATTATGTAATACGAGCTTTTCCCCGCAGTATTGTGTGGAATTCGAAATTTGTGTAAGATAGGAATATTTTGGAAGCATGACATTTTTGAGACGAAATAAAACGAGAGCTAGTAGTGAATTTTGAGTACGTATTTGAGGCAAGCTGAAAGATAATATATATTAGCTTTCAGCTTGCTCTTGAACACCCCAATACGGAACTGCAGAGCTGGCTAGTAAAAGTGGTAGGGTAGGCTTTTCTTCTCATCAGCCAGGTCTGCAGTGTCGTATTGGGGTGTGATAGGAGAGTTATGTGACAAGGTTTCAGCTTGCCTCAAATGCCTGCTCAAAATTTGCTATCAGCTCTCAAATTAAAGGTAGTAAATTAAAAGGTTGTCACACTTCATCATCTTTGCCAAAAAAGTTAAGTATGGATTATGATTTTAATCATAATCCATACTTATATTATAAATTAAATCACGTAAAGTAATATTAATAAGTAGCCTACAAAATGCAACTGAGCGGATTTAATGCCTAATTCTATACATATAATCAAACAGTAAAATTGGCGTATCTGTAGGATTAATATTTTTACAAACTAATTAATGCTTAGAAACAGAAATAGAAAACATATCGACAAAAAAGTTGTCTGTCTGTTTGTACGCGCTAATCTCAGGAATTGCTGGACGGATTTGAATAAATCTTATTTTGTTAATAACTATTAGGTCTGGGCAACATAAAGGATACTTTTTATCCCAGGACAATGTACGGTTCCCGCGTGGCGTACAAATTTTCACGCAACGAAGTTGCGGGCACCAGCTAGTTAGTAAAATAATCGTTTTTCGAAGCCTATTTACTTAAATGTATTTACATAACATGTAAATGTATGCTCAGTCTGACCTTTTCGTGCTTATATACATACAGGAGGCATCTTGGCATTTTAAATACTGTTTGGGTATGTATGCCGTCATATAAATAATATAATGAAAATGATGGAAAATGGAAAATAAAGTTTTCGTGCCGGTTATTAGCATAAAAGGGCAAACATTTATATGGAAGACCCCCTTATATATTTATTTAATTTGGGATTATTAGAGTACATAAACATAACTTAGGATTTGGTGCACGTTTCACGCTTAGCCACAGAATAGGAATACGGATATTACCGTTATTGATATCGGGCAAAAAATTATAAAATGTCACTGAACCGCGATTTGTTGTAATGGGTGTCAAACGTCAAAATGTTTTTGTGGCGTTACCCACGTAATAATCCTGCATCGCGCTATCGAAGTTTTCGAAACACAGCGGTATATATACGACAGCTGAAATGTATCACGTG
>JAOTAV010028088.1:0-20866 GCA_026546445.1 Cyclargus thomasi
AATCAGTAATTTCTTCCAGGCAACCACAGGTAAAGGACAATTTGAAGTAGATATTATATGAATGTGCAATTTATAACATAGATTACGTAATTTTTTTTTCTATAATACATACACAAATACAAACATACGTTACAATGTTATGCTATAGATAATACATTTCTTTTAGTATGTAATCTGACAGGCGTCCGATATCAGTTTAGATGCTGTGGGGCCGGACTAAAATTAAGCACCACACGCCTATTAATGCCGCGCCTGGTCGATTTTTTAATGCATTTTAATAGAAATTAGAGAGTGGTGAGATCTCTCTCATAAAAAAATCTGGCGTAGGGCGCTGGTAGGCCTTAAGCCGGCACTGCACGCGAGGTCCGGGGGGCAACAGGGCCCATAAATCTAAGAGACTTCCGAGGAGATTTCTCTGGGCGCCCTCTCGCGGAAAGTTCGGGCGTGCTCGCGACACCCGACCCATATTTTACAAATATCTGTGATTTTTTATTGTTGAGATATTTCTAAAGACGCTTATTCTTTTATTAGTGTTTTGGATAGGCTATTTTAATAACTATAAGAGCCTTCTAGGAATTGTCTATTTTGGTACAAGTATTCTTTAGGCTTTGAAGTTTAAATTATTTTCAACATTGTAAAAAATCCTGTCGTTACCTGAATAAATGCCTTAAATTAGTCTAAAATTAGTTCATATATTTTCTTAGTTCTATTCGACGCAATCACTGTAGAGCAAAAATCAATCGTTTGCTTCTGTCTTCCCATGTTAAAATAGGTCGTTTTTTTTTCGTTTTCAATAAATACAATGGGAAATTCAAACTTGCATGATTGTAGTATAACGCATGTCAGAACAACGTTTGCCGTACCAACTAAAGAGCTTTCGGTTGATCTAGGCTGTGGCGGTCACTAACCCTCTGTCAATTTTTTTTAATGTATATGCAAACCGCGATTGACAACAAAAATGACAATTCAACACTCTTTTTACTCGCGGTGTGTATAGAAAATGACAATTTTTGTGATCACCGCCGATGTACCGCATTTATGGAGTGATAGCGCTATAGAAATGATAACCGTTAGTACAAATATATAAACATTTTGAAGTGTAACAGTGAAATAGTGAATAGCAAAATCAGTCTGTATCCGGGGACCGCGGCACCGCACCCCACTTACTCTGGATTCCCGACTCAAATGAACTGCAGCTGTGTTCGCACTAAATTCGCTTTATTTTCTATCTCAGTTGGCTACTTTTAAACTACTTACATGTTTCTTATATCGTGACTCCACAGTCTTCGTAACTTTGTTGGACAACGACGAGTCGACAGTATCAGCAACAATGTTGTTAGGTTTTGTTTAAAAAACGTATTTTTAATTTAACAACCCTGAAACTATCACATATATATTGTGTCTATAAATATTTAAGAATGGCAAGATGATAATTTTTTTTCTTATTGGTAGTTGGAGACGCCCTAAAAATAGAACCATCGGTAGCACACGCTTGATATAAATTTCGCATAATACAGACTGATAAGATATAGTGAATAAAATTGAGGTGTAAGTATTAGATCCTGCACGTGTAACATAAATCACGTGCGAAAATTTCTTTGATAATAATAATAAATAACTTTGAAATTATTCAGTGACCTTAAATGTTCTTTTCGCGTCTCGCCTTCCTCATTCAAAGTTTTAATTACACCCCAATATTATGCAAATGCATTCATTGTCGAGACAATACTTTTAGACATTATTCAACGACCAAGCCCGTGCTGTTGTGTAATGTTTATTCAATTTTTATAGAAGCTTTTTTTAATGTACTTTTAATGAGTAAAATAACTTATATTCAGCATACTGTCTGTCCTGAACCCTTTCGGTTGGGTGTTTAGTCATTGTCTTGACAATAGAGAGCACATAAAAATAGTCTTCTTATTTATTGCAGTCGATTTGAGGTTATAAGCGAAAAATCGACCTTCGTAAATTTTGTAGATGCTACGTCTGGAAATAGCGTTGCCAAATTTGCAATCAATAAAAGAAATTTAAGCTTTCATATTATTATTGCAGAAAAAACAACACAATATGTTATTCTTGGAAATCTCTTTGTGAAATCCGTAATTAAATATTGTTCGAGAGATGCCAATTGATGAACGAAGTGCCGCACCGAATATATAACCGCACGCCGCATACCACAATTTATTGTACACTTGTGTTGATCAACATTTTCACGATTTCTGCGAAAAAATTCAATTTTCACACAGAATTTATGAGGTTTTCCATGTTTTAATGTAAAATAATTTGAAATGCAAATTCGTTTGTTATCTTTTGTGATTTAAAAAAAATGCACCGAATTTATCTTTCTTATCTTTGATAAAGAGGTTGCCCACAGGTTAAAGAATAGTTTTGTCCCCAAAAATCTTTTAGCAAATAAATTTCTGAGTAAAGAATCTGCTAACTCTAGTATATTTTTGAAATAATGACATACTATGTTATAAAGAGTTATTTATGTGCACTTAAAATGAAAAGAAAAGATTTATATTTTTGATATTGTAACAAGTAAACTCAAAAAGTACTGAACGGATTTGAAAAATTCTTTAGCAATTAGAGTGCTATAACGGTTTCTTATATAATATAACGTGGCATTACTGAGTGGCATAGGCTACATTAATCTAGAAGGCGATCAAGCTCGAGCTGTGCTGGAAATCGCGAGTAAAATCTAGCTGTAAATAATATCAAAGTAGGTGTGTTTTAGCCCGCAACATAATAAGTGATTTTCGTGTATTCTCCATAACGCTACATTTGCCTTCAATACTCCTATCGGCAACTTTTCAACAAATTATTAAGGCATCATTACCCTTTTCAGCAGCTGTCGCTACAACTTTTAAAGGGCAAAAAACATAATTGATAAGAATTATATCTTTTACACAATAATTTTGACATAACTTGTTTAGAAAAAGTAAAAGTATCGCCCACAAAGATTCTGTAAAAAAACAGCCCAAGTTTCGATAAAGCGGCTTGTTTATTTCTAAAAAGTAATGAAATCTAGACAAAGGCCTGCTTAGTCAAAGGTTCCTTCCTGTGATTGTTTACTATTATAATTAATGTTATATTACTGGCATTTCACCATACTTTATTTCTTATAGGGTAGTAGCCATATACATTTCTACAAGTCATAGTCATAGACAATTTTTGTTTTCTTTTTTTCCAATGGCACGGAACTATTTATGTGCGAGTCCAATTCACATTTGGCCGGCCGGTTTTTAAAAAGATTCGCTTCCTCAACCTACTTCCAATCTCTAGAAGTATAACTTAAAAATTACCGCAACAGTTGTCGACGTCCTTACTACATTGAGGTTCTCGACCTATCACCAGAGTTAAGCAACGTCGGGTCGTTTAATATTTGGATGGGTGACCGCCTGGAAATCGTATGAAATTGGCTTTTTATTTTCAATTAACTTCTTATTGTGTTCTTCTTAAAATGAGACACATTTAAGGTTCCGTAGCCAAAGGGTAATTAAGACATCTTATTACTAATACTTCGATGTTCGTCCGTTTTTCTGTTTTCAGGCTCTATCTCAAGAAAGGTTAAAATTTTCAGTTTATGTATTTCTATTGCCGCTATTTCAACAAGTAATAAAAACAAAAGAAATTAAATATTTAGGGAAGCTTTCATATCATCATCAAGAAATATAAGTTTTTCTCAAATTTCAATTCGAAAAAAATGTTTGAATATTCTAGTTTTTATACTTTGTCGTTTATCGTGACCATTAAACCTTTTCTCTTTTTTAATTTTTTTTAAGGACGGGAAATACTCTTATGCATCCCCGGCAATGTTGGGGAACTACCACCGGGGTATGTGGGACTCGCTGGAGCCGATGAGATGGTGGAGTGGCCGCAGCTCTACCCACTAAAACCCGTCCGTGTTCCAGCTTCTACGCTAGAGGGAGCCGCGGAGAATCTGCTACATGCCTTCCGCGACGTGATCATCAAACCTGCTCTGTACCAAACAGCTCTTTGAATTTATGGAAAGTAGTACTATTTAGATAGTCATGAATGAGTGACTGTTGAAAATGCGAAACTTTGCTATCGTTTAACTTCAGAACTAAGGCCCATAATTATAGTCAGTGCTTAGTACATAAGAGCGTGATCAGAAACTGTGAGATTTTATTTTCAATCATAAAGATAACTTTATGAATGAAAACAGCATCTCAAAATTTGTTGATCATGCTCTTGGTATTAAGCACTGACACACACTTGAAATTTTGCATTTTAAGTATGTATTGTGAGCTTACTGTATAGCGAAAATTTCAGCTTTCACACACACAGCAGTACAGCAATATTTGCTTCGCGCTCGACTTGGCGGTGCCACTGCCATGCCACCAGATTTGAAACATTCAAAATGAAAACTTTAGCTAAAGAGAAGGTTAGGTTACTATATGAGGCTAGAATAACTATGTAATGATAAAAATACTATTCATGTTTAAATTACAAAACAAATTACCAGATGCTTTTTAATATACTATTCTTGTTTCAATTACAAAACAAATTTTGGAAAAATTATTTGAAACTTGAAAAATAATTTTGGGTTAATGTATAGCTAGATGTCAAAATAGGTAAGCTACTAGATTTGTAAAATTTTAAGGAAGAAATTAGTATATACTCGAAGGTTGCAAAATATTAATTATCCGCTTCTTCCACTTATGTCTTCAGTTACGTATACAAAACTTGAAAATATAATTTATACATCCATGTATCCATCAGTTTTAATGCATTACAAAACTTCAAACTCTAAAATGTATTTTATAAAAATATATTGTAACAGAGCTCGAAATTAATATATTATGTGCTATGAGGTTTATATAAAAGGTTTTCTTCGCCTATATCCCTTTCGATATCGGAGCGACGTATTCAATTAATCTGTCAATAAAGATCATCCTCTTTGTATCAAGTTGAGCACGTTCGACCGATTCTTGTTGCCTAGTCAATAATTTCATATAGATTATACCCTGAATTTACACGTTGAACAGCCTAATATCGACCCTGTCTGATGAGACGACATTACGCGGCACTTTGCGACTCCAGCACGACACGACACTGCATTTTCTATAGAAGACGTGACAACGTGCATATCTTGATCTTGTAGATTTTCTATGGAAGCACAGTGGCGTGCAGTGTCGGGTCCACACGTGTGCGGTCTTGGCTTTAAGTATACGACGCAGTAACAGTTACTAAATCTACTAAATACTTCTGTCATTCGTCTATGACCTACATAAAATAGTCTGTTTCAATAAATACAAGTTACATGAAGTTGAAATAATGGGTGTTCTGTGACATTGGGTTTTCTAAAGTTTACTGTGAATAAAACTTTACTCTACTGGACACAATATGTGGAATGCGGATATTCGGGTTTTCATCTTTACAGTTGCACATCTTATCTCATAGAGGGCGTTAGTAGTACAATATTATTTTTTTAATCTTTTATAACACTAATATTATTATTTTATTTTTAAACACATATACTTAAGTAACTATGCAAAATCCCAAACCTTGAGCTCTTATACAACTTACCTATGACGACCTCTATGGGTCAGTTGGTAAGCACGTTAGCAGCTTAAGCCGGGCGTCGCGAGTTCGAATACCGCCGACGGAACAAAAAAGTTTTTCATTGTTCCTGGGTCTTGGATGTGCATTAAATATGTGTATCATATAATAAAAATCTTAAAGATCTGTATAGTATAAATGTATTAAAATATTACCGTTGTCGGGTACCCGTAACACAAGTCCCTCGGGTACTTAGCACGGGGCCAGACTGACGTGGTGTAAAGCGTTCGGAGATATTACTATTATTATTAATTTTTCTGTTAAGTGCACCACATACATGTTACTGGGTGTGGGATCTAGAAGGGTCGCTGCCAAATAATTTTAATTCACTATCTTAGATTTGAAAGTCATTGAAATGCTTAACTTTCATAATACTAGTATATCATATTATCATATTTTCTTCAGTCTCACATCACAAAGCATCACTTATATCACAATTTCACTCATCAATTTTCCATAATACAATATAGCCAGTCTAAACTGACGATAGATTATTAATTATAGTACAAAGCAGATGGTATCTGGGGTAAGACGATGTCGATAATTCATTAGAGCGTTTCCCGAGCTTGTATTTTCTATGATGTTCTCTCTATAGTCTCTTATAATCTTTTATATTCTCTCACCTAGCCGGGGAAGCTATTTAACGATAACACCTCATTAAATTATTCTTCTCGCCGCAGCAGGGGATTAATGCATAATTTATAAGATTCCCACGATACAGACCAAATTGCTCATAAAAGTGTTTAATAGAATTTCGCACTTTATATCGAAAACCTAGCTGTTACCGGCGAGTACGTCCGCGTGAAACTTTATTAACTCGTTTTTACGACATTTTTTTATTACTGCTCGGTTCCTATTGATCGTAGCGTGATGTTAATAGCCTATAGCCTTCCACAACAAATTGACAAACCAACTCAAATAGAAATCGTTTTTATTTGTTATTTTTTTTTTTAGTTACAAGTTCATGATGATGAGATTAGCGCGTTCAAACAAACAAACAAAGAAACAGCTTAATATTATTAGTATAGATTACTATCAAAACAGCAAAATATTACCATAGACGATTGCTATGTGTACGAGTATACAAACTGAAGTTGCGGGCACATACTAGACTAGATAAGTGGTGTCGAAATTCCTAACCGAGTTAACAATTCCCAAAGACTTGGATAAACAATATGTAGCTCATAATAAATCATGCGACACACTCGCTAACTAATTTGAGTTTGATATAATTAATCGATTGGAGCCCTGCCAGGGCTGCCATCCACTGTTCCTGCACAGTTTTCAGATCGATACAGATTACTATACGCTACAATGTCGGAAAAATATGCTGATTGGATTGTTTTTATCCAACTGCGAGTAATACGAGTGAAGTCATCGACATCTGAGAATTTGTACAGGGTATAACAAACATAGTAATAAGGCTTTGGGTGTGTGTATCATACGGTAATGAAAAGTTACCATAGTAAATCAAATCATTGTATATGTATAAAGAAAAACTTGTTAACTATGGAACCAACAGCGTTAACTACAAATAACTTGACAAAGTTTTTTTTTGGTTATAGTATAGAGTTACCCGCGCTGAAAAATTGCTTCCTATGTCCAAACATATATTAATGTGATAGTCTTAATGTGAGCATGCCCATAGAAATTGTAAAAAAATGCACAATGAGTTTCATATAGTTGTTAATAACTATAGGCATGAAGAGATGTCGCTGTTGGCCGTTAACATCACACTTTTATCGACAAACCTGTTTAAATTGCCAATTTGTCAGTTTTTTTCAACTAAATGCTCCCAGGAGATAAATTACTACGCGGTCAAAGCCGCGTATAAAAGCTAGTATGTAGTTTAAATTTCAGATAAGCATTTTCCATTATGGTACGAGTACGTCACCGTTCGTCTGCCAATCTAACTCCCACTTGGCTAGATTTCTTTTGACTAAATGATCCTATGGGATAAATCACCACGCGGAAAATGTCGCGTGAAAGCTACTACCATTATAATCGTATTTACCGCAAATAACTTTAGTTGCGTTCGTCGGAATTTTTGGCTTTATCCCTTGGGCTATATATTAATTTACTTTGTTATTGAAGCGAAACATATTTCGCGTTATTAAAATAATAATTACAAATGGAAGCACACCAAGTGCCTTAATTACATTGTGCTTTTCATTTTATTTCGAAAAACTATAGCTACAACGTGTAAGTATAATATATAAAAGTGTAAGTAGATGAAGTCTGTAAATAACAATTTGTAACTTAATTTTTTAGTTTTCTTTTTGCGTAATTTGAGTTTTTGTAGATGAAAAAATGATTTAAAACCAAACATTTTTAGTTATCTGGCTTTCGATATAAAAGTAGTGTGACGAAATTTTGAAAAAAAAAAATTAAATAAAATCAAGTCATAAAATATTGGTGTTCTGCTTCACTAAGGCCTGCAGGTGTGAACTTGGCGAAATGACACTCTTCCATGCCTATTACTTTAGTATTAGCATTTGTCAGAATTTGTATGATCAGACAATTTATAACAATATGAAGTAAAAATGTTTGATGGAAATAATTTATAATTTCCAGGAAGCTCGTTTATAACTCGAGGTGCCAACAGTAGCCGACGTTGAGTGAATACAATATGGATTGCAGTTTTCATTACAGCACAAGATGAATCCGAATCGCAATTAAAACGAGAAGGTCGTCGATAAAAACGTCTCTCTGTACACCCATTGTCTCAGCACAATATAAAGAACTAACTAGTAACACGACTCAGGTCATATTTCACCGCTTACTGATAAAGTTTCTGTTATATCCACAACTTTTTTGACGAATTCTTCATACAACATCTGTCAAATAAAGTTATAGATAGACAGTGATCACACAGCTATCAGATTTGAACGCGGCGAAGGAAACGAATTTTAGAATTCGATATATGAAATGTTTTGGAACCTAGCACACCGCCCATCGCCTGTGCTGAATCGTACGATTTGTCCAAATCGTTCGCTGTCAAAGTTAATGAGCGCTTGACTTCAATTCGTTCGGCTCTGATAGATATGCATTCACCGTTAAGCTGAAAACAAACTGATAGGACGCGGCTGATAGCCCATACAAAAACGTCCGCGGACGTCAAACAAATCGAACTCAAGCGATCATTGACTTTGACATCGAACACTTCGGAAGCATCAGACGATTCGGCGCAGGCAAGTATGCGAATATTTCATAATTTGAATTCTAAGATTCGTTTGTTCGTTTCCGCGATGGTGTGCGTTCAACATAATAACGACGTTTTTAAGAATTTGACGGAAATTAGAACCTACGGTTCCAGAGTTGCTGTGCCTCGAGCCATGCCTACTTCGGCATACTCGCGCCCGCGCGGCGCCGATTTGTGACTTTTTTTGAAGTCGGCATACTGGTTTATTATTTCTACTGTGGTCTCAGTGATTAATCACTAATGAAACTTGTACTATAAATCAACTCGAACGTTAGATATTCAAACTTCGCGTGCCATTTCCCAACAACAAAGTTATACTTCGATTACTTTGTACTGAATATTGCTCGAACGAGTTAGATGTCAATTGTGGGCCGACGAGATCGCGGGTTTACTAACGAACTTTTATTAGATTTCTTCGGAGAACCCAGGCCCCAGCGGTCATTGACCTTCCTAGCTCTAGTCTAGGAGCGATATGCTCTGTATGTGATTCTATTAGTTACATAGATATTTAGGTCCCGAATGACATAGGATTAGAGCTCCATAAATAAAAGAAAATTTCTTGCTGTGGGAGAGCCATGCTTCGGCTCGGAGGAGCTCGACCGGAGTAATATCACGGCCTTACAGAAAACTGGGGTGAAATAGCGTTGTGCTGTGTTTCATTCAGTGAGTGAGTTTACCAGTGAACCAACTTCTCCAATCCCCCAATTCCTATTCCCTCATAAAGGCCAGCAACGCTCTTGCGACTCTTTGGATGTGTTCATTGGCCACGGCAGTTGCTCTCCATCAGGTCTTCTGATCGTTTGCCCCCTAAATATCAAAAAAAAAAATCAAATTCACGACATAAGTAGGTAACGTCTTGTTTGAAATATACATTTCATTACCGTTACCTCATGACCGTGCATAACCTATTAAAAAATTTGGGCACAATTCGGGGCGAAGCTTAAAAATGTTTTTACACGCCTAAAACATAAAACTTTCGTACGTTTCGAGCCCAGTTATGCATACAAAGAGGATCGCGAGATGTTCAATCTACTTAAAGTTTTTCAGGGCTGGAAACAATCAACATAAACATGCAAACAACAGGCCGCAATAGCAGGGAATTGGGGGTATTCCCCCGGTGATGATAAACATGAGCTGGCTACCAAATTTCCCGACGAACTGAAAATTTTTACCAGGTGAACGTTTAGATCAATTCTTTTGGTATTGATAAAAGTTGCGTTGCAATTTTCTTTATAAAATTAAAACGAGACCACTTTAATATTGTTCACCTTCTTGTTTATAGAGGGTGTAACAAAAGTAAGAGATTAATACTTTAGGGTTTGTATGTGTTCCTTATACAGAGTTCAATGTGAAAGTAGCTGCGCCGAAAGCGAAATTTTTTTTTGTGTTTATGGTATGGGCATCCGTTTCAGAGACATGAGCTTTCCCATACAAGTCACAAAAAAAAAATCGCTTTCAGCGCTGCTACTTTCACTGTGAAACACATACAAACCCTAAAGTATTATAACTTACTTTTGTTACAGCCTGTATATGTCATATTAGATACATAGTTATATGGCAGACAGAGGGGGCTTCTATACAAAAACGAAAATTTCCGCTGTATAACGACTAACGGTACAGTTTTAAATCCGCGATTTTTTAAGAAGAATTTGGCCTACAGCTTGCTCTATATCGGCTTTGATTTTCACATATTTTCTTTCCTTATATAAAAAAAAGATATTTTCTTAAAACTTTATAACTAAAATTAAACATAATAAAAGAACTGTACAAATTAGCGGTCTCACAGCTAAAAGCTACAACCAGAATACGCTTTGAGGTTTTTAAGGAACCAGCCGTTTCTACAATATACATTGCCAGGCCTGACCGTCCTGGTCTTGCGTCTAAAATACGGCCATGTTAGGTTCCATAAATAAAGATCGATTTACCTCACGGAGCGAACTAAATCTGGTGCATTTTCAATTTGACAGTGTTATTTTTAAAACGCTTAACTGCAAAATGCACTCAACCCGTCACCGGTAGCCGGCGCCCGGTTCCGCCGCTGGGGGGTTAATGTAAATCGCCGACGACCGCTGGACTCTATTTATTTCATTTGTCACTTGTCTCGTTTGTACAGAGCGAAAGTTGACTTTGTGGATCAAAAACACCACATTCCGTAACAAAGGGGGTTAACATTCGAAAAATAGGAACCAACCAATATTAAAATTTTATAAAATTGTATTTACAAACGTAATTGATTGTATTGTTGGTTCTTGGTACAAATTCATGTTCAACATTAATAAAACTCACTTTTTACTTGCACTGTTTCTACTATATTTACTGAAATTTATGATGTATAACAATTTTATAAACAATACTTTTTTTATTGTTTATAATCAATTGTAATCAATCAGTCAAAATACAATTTTATTTTATACTAGTTGGTGCTCGCAACTTCGCTGCGCAAAAATTTGTATATTACGCGGGAATCCTACATTTTTCCGGGATAAAAAGTATCCTATATGTTGCCCAGACTTAATAGCTATTAAACAAAAAAAGATTTATTCAAATCCGTCGAGTAGTTCCTGAGATTAGTGCGTACAAACAGATAAACATACAAACAGATACAAAAACTCAAGATTTGGATGACAAATATTTTTAACTCGATTATTCATATTATCATTATTCGAAAAAGAAAAAACCGGCCAAGTGCGAGTTAGACTCGCGCACGAAGGGTTCCGTATCAGTAAAAAGCAAAAAATTTGGAAAACCTGCTCCCGAAAATTATAGTTGTTTAACAGCTCACATCCTGTTAAGCGATAACGCGATGTAGACTAAATCGTAGCGAAATCTATTAGCAAAGCATCAAAACCACATTTCTTGTATGAGAGCCACCCTTAAATATTTATTTTATTTTGTTTTTTTATTTGTTGTTATAAATAAATAAAATAAATAAACGTTTGTTAAACAAAAAATACCGTCAACATTAGAAAAACGAAAACAAAAGATGTTGACAATGAGAATTTACGAGACAGGATAAAAACAAAAAAAAAATCACACAAACACAATACAATATCTTTGTAAACACATGAGGGAAACAGGTAAGTAAAGAAATGTGCAGCATATAAAACGGCAACATATAGACATAATCTTTGAAATTTCCAGCTCTCTTTTAATTATCGTTCTTGAGATACAACCTGGAGACAAACAGACGGATAGGTATGGTAGTCTTAGTAATTGAGACCCGTTTTCGCCCTTCAGGGATCCCTAAAAGGCATAGTAAAATACCCAGCAGTAAGCAAATGTCGGTATACTCCAGAACCTAACTTCTATGTGAACGGTACAAAAGTCTCGTCATTGTTCGTAACGTCGTTACTGACTGAGCAGTAATAGCTCTCAGCGCAGCGGCCTCTGCCAGCTGATTCAATTAGGTGTATCTCATATTCAACCTATGTTAATTAGATACTCTCAGGTGCTCGACCTTTGACTCGTAATATAAATTATACAGTAGGATCAACATTTCTATAGTCACGTGCGTACCGTTGGAGTAGATCTAAATTTAAATCTACTCTAACGGCACGCACGTGGTACGCACGCGCACATTCGCAAGATTTCAGATGAGTTTCTGAGCATCTGACATCTATTTTTTTTTATGAATTTAGAAGGTGAATAGCAGACGGGGCGCCTGGATGGCAAGCTACCGTCACCCTTAGATACTTGTAATATTATTTGTTGTAAGTGCGTTGCCGGCCTTGTAATGAAAGAAGGCGAAGGGAAAGTGAAGAAGGATAAGGAATAAGGTTTAGGAAGTTGGGCTTTCGATAGACTCACTCACTCAGACGAAACACACCGTGCTGTTTTACTTCTATTCTCTGTAATCATGATGAAGTTTTTTTTAATTACACTAATGAAAGAAACCAAACAATACAGTGACATTGCATGCGTGAAGCTTGTATCTATTTTAAAGAGGTATTTCAAAGACTCAACTGAGGTACTCTACTGAATGATATTATACTGTGTTTGAGTTATACAATTACACGCGCCGCTCTCGCATATATTAAGATTTGCTGCAGGATTTCAGCTCTTAGCTTGTTATCTCCGCGGCTTTTCATGTATATTTAAGTAGTTTTACTATTTTTATCTGACTGACCCAGGAGAGGCTTATGCGCGGAGTTTTGGATGAGAAAACATAATAATCGAGAAAAGGACCTCGAAAAGGAAGGAAAACTTCAATCATATAACTTGAAGCTGGAAAATGTACACTTTAAAAGATTTTAAAGTTATCAATTTCTGTCTTTAAGTTCCTTAGAAAGCGCTTAATATTTCTTGCTGAGTTGGTTGACGAAATTACACAAGATTAAATACATAATCGTGAATGTCCAGAGAAGGTTTCCACGATAATAAAATGAAAAAGACAGCAAATAAAATAACTTATACGAATCCATTCAAAGAATATACTAAATATTTAAGGATCGATTTAACTTTTAATATATAATACAACAACTTACCACTCAAATTAACCTGGAAGCATTATGTAAAGAAATTTCCAAGTAAAGACTAACCGAGTTAAGTCGGCAAATATTTGTAAGGGATATATCTAGCGCAAACCCTGTAACGACATTAGTTCCCGGCCTTAAACTTGTTATACTGGACATAGACGAGGAGATATGTATAATTAAAGCCGACTCGTTAGCTGCAGCCCGGCTCTCGGCCTAGAATACCTAGAATGGATATACATAGAAGGAATACTGAAATGGAACGATTAGCTATTTGTTTCGGAAATTCATACCGAAAATCAGTATGAGTAAAAGATAAAGATAATTTTTATTTTTGTCTCTTTCAATTAATTCGACCCGTACGTAATAAAATTGCACAGTTTTAAGTTAGATAGTTTATATAAACTTTAGAACGAATGTGCACAAACTCAAAAGTAAATGTGTTTTTAAGTTTGTGTTTGCATATCTTCGAAACTATAAGTCTAATTTAAATAATATTTTTTTATTGGATGTTATTGTACTAGGTATTATACAAGTTTCCCTAACTTTGTATACGAGCCCGCCCATTCGTGCCGAACCATGGATCTCCCAAACTCGTGAAAATAAGTATTTTAATCACTCATAGATAAGCTATTTTTAATGTTGCAGATAACCTCTCAATGCGACCTCTATGCTAGTGCTAACTCTATGCTAGGTAGGTATTCCACGAGGTGCCAAACTCGATTAGTAACAATTACTCGATGACGAAGCTACGTCACAAACTTTCTCGGCTATTCCGAGATTAATTTTGTTGCTGACGGCTGATACTCGATACTAGGAAGTTATTGCTGGCGTATGTAACGAAATATCTTGTTAATATTTCATCTAAGATACTACTTTGCTTAGTTCTTTAGCAACATGCTTATATATTTGAGGTATAAGGTTATTATGTAGTGTCTCGCAAAACTACACTTTTTTGAGTTTAAAAGTAAACCGCAAAACAATTTGACAGCTAAATTATGTTCATGCCCATTTTTATAATTTAAAAAGTAACATGTACACATCAACGTTTATAATAATATTACACACATATTGAAGTTATTAATTACAAAACAATTAGTGTGAAATATACTATTTAAAAGTTGCACTAGAAACAGCTCAGCAAAACAATTCACCATCGGTGTGAAAATTAACACCAATAAAATTATAGCCCGGAAACAAATTAACAACTATTACGGTGGGGAAAAAACTCGTTCCAATGGAATTATATTAAATGGGGCAATAAATGTAAGTTTCCAATGGTTTTCACGCCGGCTCCTACATAGTGGTCCATAACGACCATATAAGGCCCGATTGCTTTCTTAAACTTTGCCCATTTGTACCCGACGTGGAGGTATTTCAACTTCTTTATTGTGCCGAAGTTACGAATGAGCGCGACCATTTCCATTTCTATCGAGTTAGCACTCGATCGATAGATAATTCGTATAGCTCAGCCCTGCCAAATCGTCGTAAATGAATTCATATGATCTATGGCATTCGAATGATACAATCTCAATACAAGGGCGCCGGCCAAGTAAATGCCAGGGTCGGATTACGTATTCGTACTTGTAGCGGGTGCTATGGACCCCACGTTTTGCTCACATAATTTCAAAATTGGTCTCAACCAAGTTCGAAATTTGTAGACTGCAAATTATGTAGATCTTAAGTACTAAGTTATAAGATCTTTGTTACTTACCTAATAGAAAGCAACTGCCGTCACCCGGCCGACATCCGAAGAGTCGCAAGTGCATTACCAGCCTTTATGAGGGTATAGAGATAGGGGATCAGGGGAGTTGGACCACCGGTACACTCACTCATTAAACGAAACACATGAAAACGTAGTTTTACGCAGTTTTCTGTGAGACCGTGGTATCTCCGGCCCATTTGTGCCGAAGTATATCAACGAATTTTATTATGCATTGTATTAAAAGTTTTGGTAGTGAAGGCGGTATATGGTTCGTATCTGTTGGAGCTTAAATGAGAAGATTCCCGTATGTAAATGCTACAGGCGCCGCGATAGCTAAATATGCCACTGGATTTATCTTTGAACTTGTAGCAAAGTATTATTTATATGGTCGGCATAAAGATTTTGTGAGAAGTAAAATAAATCTAAACAAATCATACTATTCGCGAATTACGAAATACGTATAACGTCATTTTACAGCATATACTTAAAAACTTCAATCAATCGAGGCTTAAAAATATGTATTTTATTTTAGCCAAGGCATTTTGAGTATGAGTGTATTATGTTCTACTAAAATACACATAATATTCTGAAAATTCAGGGACCATCCATAAAGTACGTCACACCGGGGGGGTTCCTTAATTTTGTGACATTACATTATAAAGTTTCCTCCTTATTCATAAAAATATTTAAACAGTGTTTTAGCAAATCAAGATTCGCAGTCCTCTTCTGAAATATTGAAAACGTCACACGACAGAAAGAGACAGCGAACCTTGATTAGTTAAACACTGTTTAAATATTTTTATGAATAAGGGGGAATATTTTAACGTCGAAATTTGAAATTCTGGAGTGGTTTTAATTTTTAGATGTAAAATTACAAATTTGTGATATCACAATAAGGAGGGAGGGCTCTCAGAAATGTGATTACCTGTGACAAGGGGGGAGGGGTCTAAAATCGTGAAATTTGTGTGCCATACTTTGTGAATGGTCCCTCATGAGGAATTACAAAAAAAAATCGTAATACCGATGAACCAAGGCATTGTGAACTGGTCGAGAAAGACAGTGATAGATACGACCAAGAAAAGAGTGTAAGGATAGTTTCTTCTAATCAGCCGGCCTATGATACACCAATGTGATATCTTTCTCTCTGGAGCGTTGTCAAAATAGTCAATATCGACATAATATATCTCTATTGCGTTACATGCATACGTCGAGAGACAAATTTCTCGTTCGTAGACTAGCATCGAAAAAACCTAATCTCATAATATCAAAATCTCTACAAGTTTTATAAAAGTATATAGTCATGTAAGGGTTCGTAGACAAAAAAAGCACAGATTAAAAACAAAACACCATAATTACTGTCGACAAACACGAGAAATTTTTTTTGTCATGTTAGGGTCAATAGAGATAAAGAGATAAACCGAAAACGAGGAGAAAACGTGTAGAGAAAACGTTTATCACGATGATTTATCTTAGCCCCGCAGACTACCTGTTCTGCCCCAAAATGTATTAAATGTTCCAGTTTAGGGTGCCTTTTGACTAGTACCGTCGTTATCGTAATATAATGACGGTACGTCGGTACAGACTATGTTAAAATTATTGTATCAATTAGCAGCGCACGCCGTCTGAAACAACTGACGATCAGCCCGCTCGTGCTATTAACATAGTGCGGAACCCATTTCCATTATCATCCCAATTTCGTGCTTGGAAGGCACTTAAGCACTTAATGGATCTCGGTTCTTCGCAATTTAAGGGGACGTTACATTGAATAAAATCGTAAACCACGTACCCAGATTCTAATGTTCTAATGCAATACTAAGGCAGTCCTTTCCTACGCGAAAAAAAAACTAGGTGATGCCCGCAAGCCCGTTGCATACATTTTTCGGTATGAAAATTATCTTTTATCTTTTCTTGGGATCAGAGTGTTGATTCGATAACCAAATTCAGAAAAATCTCTTCAGCGGTTTGTGTTTTTTTTTTATAAAAATAAAGGGGCAAACGAGCAAACGGGTTATCTAATGCAGAGCAACTACCGCCGCTCATAGACACAACATCAGGGTTGCAGGTACGTTGCCGGCCTTTTAAGAGGGAATACGCTCTCTTCTTGAAGGTTTGTAGGTCATTTCGATCCGGAAATACTGCTGGTGATAGTTCATTCCAGAGTTACGCGAAAATCGTATTGTGGAAGACTGCCATTCTTTAAGACGATATGGGTAGTAAATTTTTCGTGTAGGTCGGTGGCAAAAAGTTGCAGGTGGAATGATTCCGTCCAATTCCTCTAAGCACTCCCCGAAATGGAGTTTGTGCATGTGACCCTTCTCACAGATAGACTGAAACAATTTCGATTTTTCAACACTTGGCTGTGTGTATATATAAAATCTTAATGATATAATGGATGTGTGTATACACACACATCCATTTTATGTAAATACATAAAATCTAAGCGATAGCCTCAAATAAATATCTTTTCATCTAGCGAGGCAGTCTTGTTGAAATTGGAGCCCCCTTTACCTGTTTTTATCTATGATACCTATATCAGAAACTGATGCACTTTGAAAATTTCAATAAGATTATGCATTTTGTCAAATTAAAGACACTAACATTTTAGTTTTAATACGAATACCATTTTCTAATGAGGATTAAACAAGAAACGAAGCTGCACCGTTTGTTCTTTTCAGAAGTAGAATAGTAGAATAGGGAGCAGTGAGCTTCTAACCGTAGCATTATGAGATCGTCAATCATTGTAAACGTCCGAATCAATTCAAAAATTGTAATTAAGCAGACCGTTACTTGGCGTTCCTGTAGCGATGTGTCTTTATTACGATTTATTGATTAATTATGTGTCTTAATAGGAACCTCTGGGGTTGAATTAACTTTGTAATTTTGCCTCAACATTAATTATGGAGCCTTCCGGCCGAGTCATTTGAATGAACTCGAAAATAATTGTTTCTTCGCGTAAACCTAAGCTGATCCCATCATCAGCATCGACCATTTCTGAAAATTGTTTTTTTTATGATATTTAGGGGGCAAAGGAACAGACGGGTTACCTGATGGAAAGTAATTGCCGTCGTCCATGGACACTCGTGACACCCGAAGAGTCGCAAGTGCGTTGCCGGCCTATATGAGGGAATATGGGGATTAGGGAGGTTGGGCCACCGGTAAACTTACTCACTGAACGAAACACAGCACAATACCGTTTCACGCCAGTTTGCTGTGAAGCAGTGGCATCACTCCGGTCGAGCCGGCCCACTCGTGCAGAAGCATGGCTCTCCCACTGAAAAGAGCGTGTTATGTACTTGAGATCGGAAAATGTCTCATTGTTACACGCCTCCATCGAGGTTCGAACCTGCACCCTCTCTAGTACTAACCAAAACCAACTAGACTACGGACGCTCAAACTTGTCTGCGGACATAATTTTGCATACCTATGAATGTACTCTCGTCGGTACCTGGAGGTATACTCTCAAACGGTGTATTCAAATATTCGGAGTCGACAGAATGTTGGCGTCATCATCATGATCGTTAGAGTAGGATATGTTATAATTTGTTAGATGAGGCATTCCGAGTTCGGAGTATGGGCCAACAACATATCTCTCTCTCTCTTTCCTTGCATAATTAAGTTTTTACATGTTAGTCGTCTTCAAATTTGCTGGTCGTTGCAATACTTGAACAAGAATTTTGATTTTTTCGTGCCTTTCGTTACACGGAGCTTACATGATATTTTAATCATCATTTTATCATATTAACTAGCTCTTTAGGCGTCTTCACTCGCATTAAGAAGTATTTTCATACAGAACTTCCAAACCCTATTTAACCCCCCGGAATCAATATTTCATAAAACGCTTAGACACGTATTTATTTATTTTCAATGTGCAACACAGAAACAAAATTTTAGGTCTCTAACTTAAGAAATGACGAACTTTCGTAAAAAAATGTGTAGAAATTTCATTTTTCATCCTTTTAGGGGTAGAATTACAAAAAATGCTTTTTTTGAATTTGTTTAATTTATTTTGAATCAGTAATTCAAAAAAAAATTTCATGTCGTTAACTGAACAAATGACGAACTTTCATACAAACTTTCAACCCCTTTTTCAGGCTTAGGGGTAAAGTTTTTAAAATTCCTTTCTTAGAGGGTGTCTGCTCAATAAAATAATCCTACTTACCAAATTTCACGGCTGTAGCTTTAACAGTTTTTGCTCGGCGATAATGAATCAGTCAGTCAGTCAATCAGTCAGGACTTGTTATTTTTTATATATATAGATTATATTTACGATAGAGTAGCCTCTATCGTACCTACTCATTTCCTGTTTCAGAACATGATTTCAATCCAACATCAAAATATATTATGCCGTAAGGTATAATAATATTATCGTAGTCGTGGTTGAACCAAGCCGGACTACCATAGAGTACTACAGAGCTCAGACCAAGTTTATTATTAGAACTCAGCTCATTCTAGATTCAGAATATTGGAGCAGGTTTCACGTGATGCCTGAAGGTAATATTCTCCAGACCCGAAGAATCAAGTTAGCCCTTATTAATTCCGAAATTTATTAGTTCCGAAGACATTTTCAATTTCTTTCACTTTTTCACTTCTTATGTCGCTTCTGAGTTTCAATTTCCTTTAATAAAATGTGACGATCAATTTTTTATTTTCTTTTGTCAAAATTTAATACAATTTTAAATCAGGCATCAGTTTAGTCCATCTATATTTTGGTTAGGAATATATATAGAATTCAGTAGACGCCAGTTGTATGTTTTTTTAACCATCAAGCAGCATCAGTCTCAGCTTGATGTACAGAACGACCAATAGGAGCTTGTATCTACGAGTATATCTAATGCAGTTTCTATATTTTATAATCGACGACTTCGATCAAATATTACTAAGACGCACAGATCCCTTCGAAATTTAATAAAATAATGACGCCAAGACTATCTGACACAAAAGGACTTAAATCAAAACCATGTGTATTGAAATATAAAACCTAATTTTATGAGTTAAAGCTCACAATCGGCCAAAAGTTAAATGTCGCGGTCTCGGAGCGACTAGGAGCGGAACACGGCATTATGCGCGGTTTTGCCGGTGCCACTTTTTATACGACGACCGTAAACATTCATAATATTTAATCGAAGATCGGCAATGCCGTAGATCGTTAGTAGTCGCGATCAACGTACAAACATCCACGCACTCTTTGGTAGTACGAGTATGCCCTCTACAATCGTCTCACGTGTCACAATTCGATATCGCTGTGAGTAGGAGCCATAACATAGAGAGAGGTGGACGGTGATGACAGACATAATTCCCATTCGAAATTCAAATGTTGCTAGTTCCAGCACAATCTATATCTGCTTAACTAACCTTAATAAGTGGCGGATAAACTGAGTTCCGGACAGACACGGCCAGACAATCCGGTTATGCCGAAAGTCCGCAAATAGCCGGATCGATACCGCATCCGACTACCTGGTAATTTTACACTGCCTCTTCCTCTACCAGCGCGCTGCAATACTAATATAATGGTCCGTTCGTTTTGTTTATAAATTATAACATTTAACTACCAATAAATTATAGTAAACGGGAAGAGATTTAAAAAAAAACAGGAAAACTGAAAAAAAAGATCTTCAAATGATGTTTTATGTCAATTTAAAATTTTTAACCAAAATTCGAACTGCTTTTGATCCCAGGGAGTTTTTTTAACGTAATAATCTGCAGTCTTTAATTTTTTTTAACCGACTTCCAAAAACGAGGAGGTTATTATGTTCGGCTGTGAATATATATATTTTTTTAATGTATGTTCAACCATAGCTCCGCCGTTTGTGAACCGATTTTCAACATTTTTGCTTTGTTGTATAGGGTATTGTTCCGAATAGGTCCCATATTCACCATGATGGTGGCTGATGATGGGAACCA
>JAOTAV010028099.1:0-20862 GCA_026546445.1 Cyclargus thomasi
TATATATACCGCCGTGTTTCAAGAACTTCGATAGCGCGATGCAGGATTATTACGCTTAATGTGGGTACCGCCACAAGTTTAAATTTAGTCACCTATTTATCTACTTAATACGTGTAAACCAGACATTAGAGTCATATGAACAGTAGAGTCTAAGTGTTGCTTGAACCTATTTTAGCATTCCATTGCTTCGATTGAGTCGACTAAAATCGACTAAATTGCTCTTCATCATCATCGTTTTAGGATGATTTTTATTATTCGTCAGGTAAAAACACTAAATCATACCATTATGGTAACAGGAATTAGTAAAAGCGTCGAAAAATCGAAAGTAAATTGTTCCACTATACAGCACAAGGTAAAAACAAACTCTATCAAGCTATGGATAGACAAAAACAGCGCATTCAACGAGACGGAACGACTTACAAACCTATCGGAAGCCGATCTAAATATTGAAAACCAGTGTATAAATTACATAACTTAGCTCGATTAAAGATTTGGAACAATAAAATTACTACCACCGACTGATTGGGAAACGATTTGGTATTACTGCAATTCTAAGGCAGCCACGACGTATCAGTGAATAAGTGAAGATCTCCCTGGTCGAGTAAATGATTCCAAAAACAACAAGCCACAGGAGCTCTGGACGCTCTGGATTTCGGCACAATTTTTTTTCGTATTGTGGTGCCATTAGAATACAGCACAACTCTGCTTTGTGTCTACTATTTTTCCTTTTGTAAACATTAATCACAAAGAATGAATGGTGATTGGTAAAGTCACTGTTTAAGGCGTTTAGAGCTCTACCATAATTAAAGTCATCACAACTATATTTTATTGCAAATTTTCCACCTGAAACCATTAGCAAACATCAATGAGGGATCAATTATGATTGGTGAGGTCAATATCGATATATGTAACGATTAAATCGCAAGGGGCGGGCACGGTCATATTCATTGAGTCCCCCTGTCGCGGATACGTGACGCAACGATATGGAAATTACGCAGTTGCAGGTGTGAAATGGTCTCGGCGTATGACGTCACAATTCAGTTTGCCAGTGTTCTGACATGGCCACTATAGAAAGAGTTTTCAACTGCGGAAGACTAAGAGAAAGGGTTATACATTGACATCTAGATCACTAGGATATAGGGTTGCACATTTCTAGTGTTTATATGTGTAGGTCATCTGTATTTCCGCCGTCTACAAGATCTGCTGACTTCTTGTGCTAGGGTGCGAGGATGCTGCCGCCTATAATCCAGGCCTGCACCCTTGACAGTTTATTAAAAAAACTGAGTTTTTGGCAAGGTTTTAACTGTTGGTTGGTTTTCCTCTTAAGGCCAAAGACCTTGACCATGCATTCAATATAATTATACAATTAATAAAAGCAAGAAATAATAATTCCTTTGCAACGATTATAGTGTTACTTACATTGTATTGCATAAAAAAATCGTTGATCCTAACCGAATAGTTTCGTAGTTTATGCAAACCACAGTACATTTTTTGCTGATGAACTATAAGCTCAAGAAAAAATTCTTCGCTAGAAGTTAAGCAATGAGAATCATTCTACAAGATATATATTTTTTGGGTAATGTGCTTTTTAACATACTTATTAGAGGTTAAACTTACCCCCCTGGCTCATGTACAAGCCATAAGGTATGAGTTCTCAGAGGAAGTAATATTCACAGATATAAGACAGTAAATTACCGATTTATTTTAATAATCCATATCGATCTGAATTTTCTCGCAGTGCTGATAGAACTAAGATAAGAATATAATTTCCAGTTTTTGTAACGGATCAGCAATGCGAACGTTAATGCGGTATATTGTGTTTATTATTGACCCAATTGCCTTTATGAAGTGGTCTCACAGTAATTATTTTCAATGTTAAAACGCCCATAATGTGCAATAGTATGCTCATTTATTTTATGAGCATACTATTGCTAATGTCGTAATGTCAAAAATTGAAAAGTAATGGCTAGCCTTAACTTTTCTTTAGGGACCCATAAAGTACACGTGTAGGGGGAGGGTGTGGACGATGTGTAACATGGTGTGACAAGTTTTGTGATGTCACAATAGGGTCTCAGAAATGTGATGATCTCTTGTAGCAAGAGGTCCAAAATCATCAAGTTTTTGTAGTGCACTTTATGTATAACTCATGCGGATTAACTTGGCACACGGCTCGACTCACATTTCCTTAAAGTACTGACCGCATAAAAATGTAGTACTTTTTTGGTAATATTTATAAATTTTGACAAAAGTTTCGAATTGTTAAAAATTTTAACTTGACCACAAATTCTGTACCGCGCCCTAGGAACGTGGGGGTCCGTGGACGGGTAAGTAAAGTTTGAGTACACACGAGATCAATATAATTGTTGGACGTATCTTACGATATAAATTGTCAGTTTAAGGTTGATACTATTTAGAGCCAAGAAGTATTTAAATTGTGTATTTAAAATTTTTTAACATATAGATAGTGTATTAAAACGTCGTAGCGTGTATAAAACTAACTAACTTGAAAATTATGTTCCTCTCATCACGAAATAAAGGATTTGAGTTTCATCTTGCATGCTACCGCCGTGAGTGGTGACGGTAACCGGTAACCATGGCAACCGTCCCCTGCCTCGCCGCGCACATACCAAGACGCGGTATAGCGCTTGTGATCAAGCTATACCATAATATTATGCATAATATTGACGTCTCGTAGAAATTAATATTTGTGCGTGCGATATAACTCAATGACTAACAATGACAAACAACGAATATATGGCATAAACTTAACATTAACATTGACAAGTAATGACTAGTAACAAATGTTGTTATGTCAACGCTACTGGACCTAAAATTCATAAATTTTCGGCTTGAATTTTTCAATCTGTTTTATGCTAACGCTACTCGACGCAAAAGGAGAATGCGGGTACTGCGCGGGAAGCATGAGGGTGGATGACATAACTGACATTTCGAGCCAAGTGCCTAGTTGACTCGCAGGAGTTATAATAAATACATTCATTTCGATAAATTCTCATTTGATTGTTACATGTCAAACATTTGCCAATCCTCCACCCTGTCAAATACTTATTAAATATTCATGTGTACGTTCAGACATTTATTTTGTGCAAAATGTCTCGAAAGTTCATTAACTGTTATATTTGTTTGTATTATGTAATTATTTATTTCCGAAAATAATACCTTAGATTTTTACTACAGGTTAACAAATGTGTAAATATCTTTTTAGAGGTGTCTAGGATTTTTCTTGACCAGCTATACTTTGTATGATCAACGATTGCTCACCAGTTTGTGAATTGATTTATTTAATTCTCTCTCTCCTTTTTTAAAATCTTTCTTGTATTAGGTGTGACTCGAATTTGGTAGTATGTTCACAAAAGTGGTGATGGAATCCATGAATAATCGAAGGGACTCCTCGTATTTTATATCAAAACGTATGGTTATTTTGGTTTTCTAAGAAACATTCCAAGTAAATATAATATACCAAAAAGTAGGATTTAGTACCAAGTTAAAAAAGATGGTTCCGAAGGTGCTGGGAGAACTCGTAATTCCTTATAGATACAAATTTGGGGATTTCCGCGTTGTTTTAAAAGCTACTAGCAAATGCTACTTAGCAGATTATGTTCATCATCATCACTCCCAACACACCATGCATCATTATATAGCACCTTTAAATGTATATGGAAGCATATAGAGATTTTGATTTCTTAAGAAGCATCTTAAATAAATGTGACCAAAAAGTAAGATTTGGTGGTCAAGGCTGACGATGGTTCCGAAGGTAGGCTAAGTAGGTAAGGCTAAGAAATTCTTGATTCATTATAGATACAAATTTGGGAGTTTCGGCGTTGTTTTAAGAACTGGCAATACAACTAAGCAAATTATATTCATCACCATTATCATCACTTTCATCACACCATGCATCATCACATTATGACACCTAAAAATGATATACGGAAACATTTTCCTAAAGAGATTTCCCAGTAACAGTAACTGTGTTCTATGCCCAGTATACCAAGGTGTACCATTATTCCAACGGCGCCGAGAAAACTCCTGGTTCCACATAGATAGAAGTTTGGGAGTTTCGGCGTTGTTATAAGAACTAAAAGCAGATGCTACGATGCAAATTATATTATCATCATAATAAGCGCTTAAGCAACATATTACTACTAGTTACTACATACATAAAAATTCTCATATAATGAAATAAAAATGAAAATTAACCTACACCATATTCCTATACTCATAAAAAAATGTAATAGAAAAACTAGTTCTTTTTACACCTATTTCTAGTAGGTAAGCGGCGGCACATATTAGGTTAAATCTAATGCTCGGTTATCAGTAGACACTACACTCAGGCGATTCACACATTTCCGCTGACTCGGATACAGTCCTAATCAGATGTCGGTGATTGCGGCGATATAGGTACCTTTTTTGTTTTTAATTATATAAGAGCGCGGTGTTGGTGCTTTAGCGATAACGGTACCTCGAATCCTTTGGCTATTATTTTCCAACATTATCACGTTATCGCCGACATCCAGCTGCGGTAATTTTTTACAACATTTATCGTAATACATTTTACTTTGTAATTGAATTTTCAACGAATTCTCTTTGTTCTTTAAACTATCTGTAGCATTAAATTTTAATAAATCGGGATGTACAGGAAGCCTACAATTTAGCCTCCGACCCATAAGTAGGCACAACACTCATGATTAAATAGACATGGTAGCGATTTTATTCAACTTTATTTTTATTATTTAGTTTTTACTTTGGAAGTCGGTTTTTCATTTTTTGTCAAAAATAATAATAATAATAGTATCTACTTACTGTACAAGTCAAGGGGAAGTTACCTACAGTTGCGAATTATTCATATTCGAAGTAGGGTACAAGAATTTCGAATTCCCGCCCAAAAAGAATATAATTCCCGCCTTCCACGTCATTTTTTTTATTTTATTTATTTATTTATATGTGGCGCTTCAGCTATAACCATGGCCAGTGTCAAGTAAAAGCGGGAAACCAATATTCTTGTTCCAATAATTTTTAGCAACATTATATAAATTTCGTCAAGTCTAAAGTTTAGTCAGAGTAAAGATTAAACGTCAATATAGTCAGAGTCAATTCAGTCGATTTAGTAGAGCGGTAGAAGCTTTACTAAAACTTTGGATGGAGTTTTGGAGGGGAACACAAAATAACACGTTTCTTGAAGTTGTTTTACTTGTCCACACTTGTGCATGACAATGAAGGTTTAATATATAATATAGAATATCAAATTCTACCATTATCACACATTAGACACCGAAATAACACAAATTGAACAAAAAATACAAAACACACAACGTTACTCTCTGAAATCCCCGCCAAAACTCATTCACGTCAATCGTCATATATCGCAACAATATACTCTGCCTTAAAAAAGTTTTGACATGAACAGATTATTGACAGATTAAAATTTACCATAAAATTTTATATTTATAGTATATATTTGGTATATGCTTTATTTATGTGCTTAAAATTGTGGACAAAAATAGTTGAATAGTGTAAAAAGAAACTTTGAATTGTCTTAATTAAAATATTGTTTAAAATTAATAATTCATTAAAAGTGTTGTTTTTATGTTAATCTTGTTAATAGGGTTGTGATTTTCTCTACTTATTGTTATTTTGTTCTTGAGTGCAAAAAGCTTGAGCCAACCGAATTTTGCAATTTCGTCGAAGTTGATCGGTTTATCGAATAAGAAAAATGTCTGAATCCGCTAACGAAAACCCTCTCAATATAGATGGAAATAATTTCAATTCTGAGAAGTATTTAGAATGTCTCATGAAGTGTGCTACTCTCAAGCAAGTAATGGACAAAGAAGCTGAGGTTATTACACAAAGTCAGTTTCTTCAATCTGAAATGCAAACATTAGTTTATGAAAATTACAATAAGTTTATATCAGCTACAGAAACAGTCCGAAAAATGAGGTCAGATTTTCAGGTAATGCAAGAAGAAATGAACAAATTGAGTGAGAATGTCAATAACATAACAACATTTAGCTCTCAAATATCTGAAAATCTTAAAGAAAGTGGTCACTCAGTGAACAGATTATGCAATACGAGACAACTGCTAGATAAATTACAGTTTTTATTTTTATTGCCTACTCAATTAAACAAATCAATTGAAGCTGGCCGCTATGCTGATGCTGTTCACGATTATACTCATGCACAAAGAGTACTCCAAAAGTATGGCAGCCAACCGTCTTTCAAAAGTATACAAGTAGAATGCTTAGAAATTATAGGTGAGTTGAAAAAGACTTTAAGAGAGAGATTATTAACACCTGAAACTTCTGCCTCTGAATTGGCTGAGAGTGTAAGCCTACTACGACAATTGCAAGAAACCGATTCATCATTACAGGACATATTTTTGCATTGTGCTGGAACTCGTCTAGAGCAACACTTAAAAAAATTAAGTGATTGTGTGGAAGATATAGATATATTAGAATGGGTGGAAAAGTGCAATGACACTTTACTTGCTGATCTAGGAATAGTAATTTCATGTTATGATGAAATGTTTCAAGATCAAGAAAATGCCAACCTACCTGAATTCGCAAACAAAGTTATGTCACAAGTTTTTTTCCTCTTTGAAGATGTTGTTAAAAAACCAGAAAACATTGGAACAGATTTATTAATTAGAGGCTTAGACAAATTTTTTAGAAAATTGCAAGCCATGTCAAAAATCATTTCCACTGACACAGTATGTGTAAATGCACAAGAAATAGTCATAAAATGTATCAAGCACAAAGCTATAGTTCTGCAACTTACAATTTACACACAATTTAAAGAAAATCTCATGAGAGTAAGACAAACATTAGCCAGCAAGGGCACAGAAAATGCAGACCTAAAGGATATTTTAAATTCCTTACAAGTGTATTTGATGCAAAAAGTTCAAGCCTCATTGCTTGATTTTATGGCATTTTTGCAGACTAATTTATCTTTTGGTCTAAAACCATGGTGTGCCAAAGCTGTGGCTGATGCTTGTTGGACTGTAATTTCTGAAACTATGGTGAATCTGTCAACCATGGTAAAAAGTATGTCTTGTTTGCAACCATCAAACAATATTCCTTTTGAGTTGTTATTAGTCTTAGCTAAGTTATGTTTGGAAACTCAAGAAAATGGAGTTACTACTTTGCATAATCACCTGGTGAAACTGCTGGAGGAAGCAGTACCAGGATTCAAATTAGAAAATAAAGACACTAATTCAGTTATCATTCACCTATCAACAGCTGCCCAGTGTGCATTAGACTCTGAAGTTGTTTATATAGGTCAAACTGCTGCGCAGATGCTACGCGTGTCAGTGCTAGCCAGAGACTGGCTTCGCGCTCCCGAGCCGAGAGGGCCACGAGCGGTTTGTAGAAGAGTGGTAGAAACTCTAGCTAGTGCTGACAGTGCTGCAGCTCAGTTATTCCCAACAAGTATAAAACCCTCAAGCGACTCCAGTCGACGCACAATATGGTCAAGAGCTCCATCATCATTTTCACCCTTGAACAGAATATTCTCTGAAAGAATCGAAGTATTCAGCCCTGCTTGTGCCGATCGGGCCGCCCTGTCTAATGGCGCCTTGAAGGTGGCTCTAAAAGCTTTGGTCGAGTGTGTTAGATTACGCACTTTTAGTCGCCATGGCTTACAACAACTGCAAGTTGATGTGCACTTTTTACAGCAGAGACTGTCGTGCATGGGCAACGACGAGAGACTTTTAAACGCGTTACTAGAAGATGCCCTAGCTTCTGCTCAGCTTCGATGTGTAGATCCACAGTTAATGGAAGCGAGTATTGTAGATATTATATGTGAACGTGGTTAACTTTTAATACTTAAGTAACATCAGTTGTAATATATTCAATTTTATTTGTAATATTTGATTGTTATTTTAATTAATATAAAGATATTAAACAATTGTGACCTTTTTATTCTGTCCTTACGGTTTCGGCCAATACTATATAATCCAATTTAATCTTAAATATAAACATGGGAATAATAAGCTATTCATGTATGCTTTTCATAGATTACTACGTACTACTTAAATGGTAATAACAGCCGGATGGCAGTGCAGTGATGTCAGTGAGTCCCGATGTCACAGAGTAGGTAAAAAACCGGCCAAGTGTAAGTTTGACTCGCGCACGAATTGTACCAATAGAGCAAGAAGTTGGTAAAACTTATTTCTGAAAGTTCAACAGCTATAACACACGTCGTTAGTGTTCCGTACCCAAAGGGTAAAAAAGGGTACCTTATTAGTAAGACTTCGTTGTCTGTCCGTCAGTTCATCTTCAGGCTGTATCTTAAAAACTGTAACGCCCAGAGAATTGAAATTTTCTCAGATCATCTAATTCTGTTGTTGCTATAACAACAAACACTAAAAACAAAATAAATGTAATAAATTAGAATGAATATGAATAAGTAGGCACTTGAAATGGTTCAATGCACTTAATTATGTTTTACCCGACTGCGCCAGAAGGTTGTTTTTCGAGAGTATGTATGTATGTATAATTGTTTGGCACGCTCTGCAGTCTAAACAGCTTGATGGATTTTGGCTTGAGAGGTGTTGTTAGATTCACATTTACTGTGAGAGTGACACTCAAAAATATAGGGTATATATGCTAAGAGCGATACTGGATATATCAAAGTTTTGGTGCCAAATTCGAATATTTTTAAATTGCAACGGTTCCTGCATGATTGAGTTTTAGTTTCTTGTCGGTCAAAATCAAGCAAACTATGCGCTTGGTGACCTACAACACAGGGTCGTCTCTGTGCATGAGACTAATTCGTCTTAGTCGAAGACTCGGTCGATGATTATTACCGAACCGAGGACTTAATACGTATGCTAAGTTAGATAGATAGAAAATTCTTTATTTTTGTATACAACTTAACAACTAAACTTTAACGTAATAAAGGAACTGTTCAAATTGGCGGTCTTAACATTGGTTTATTTATCCAAGTATTTGAGTATGATCGCGTAGATTTCTGTGAATACAGAATCTAAAGAGATAGAACACTTTATGTTCGGTCTTCGTCATTAAGAGACAAAAGTTGTGAGTTGTCTAAGTCTGAGAATAGGTAATTACCTATTTATTATAATAGACAGCCTCGCAGGGCTATCATGTATCTCGCGATAGCAAAATTTCGAAATTATATTGTTGCAAAATTGCAAATTCGTATCATCTAACAACAAAACAATGTGATAGCAATCTAGTCGCAATTAGAGTTAACATATCTTGCGGCCGGACTTGTCAAATCTCAGACTTTTTAGATTGAAAACAAAATGCAGTACATTTTAGAGATTTAAGGTTTTAAAGACAAAAATACCGTGTCCTTCAAATGGTTTGTTTAAAATAGTCTTTTTGTAGACTTTTTTAAACAAAACATTTGAAGGATCTTTGGATTTTTCGATGAAAAATCCCAAGATTTTTGCCTATTCTCTGCGGACTATTAACGTTTCATCTGGTAACACTAGTCACAATGTTCCCATGGAAAATAGAGTCCCTTAGAAGTTTACGAGTTCATCGTTTGGCTATTGCTGATTGTAGATCGTTATTTTACACATTAGCCCTGCGGATCCTTAATTTATTTTAAGCTAGAAACTGAAAAATCCCGCCACTCCTTATATTGTTTAACATCTTTATTAATTCAGGTACAATCAGAGAAGTTGAAACATATATAGATCGCGGATCTAAGTAGTTTGGTTAGGCTATGTCAAACAAATTTGACAGATCACGACTTACAAGGAATTGACATATTCCGACCAAATAACGTAGGCCCGTCAACTGGCTCTCTTTCCCTCATTATCTATATATATAAAAGAAAGTCGTGTTAGTTACACCACTTAAACGTTTTGAGAGGAAGTAGGAGGAAGAAGGAGGTGTATAGAAAACTTAAATCACTAATATCTTACTTATTTCTCAGAATTCAGAGATTTTTTATTCTTTCTGTATGTCTCTATAGCCCACTACCATAATAATTTGCATTCAATAAATTTCGTTTAACATGGATCTTCCCTATTGTTATACACATCCTAGTTGATTAGTGATTAAAGTAGTCGTTTTTTTACAGAGATTAATAGTCACTCAAGGTTAAAACTTGAGCGGTCAATAGTTAATTCTACGTTATACACCTGTTTTTTAAGTTGTACAGAGATAACACCAATGTCATGTAATTATTTATTGTCAAAAATTACTACAAATTATAATATCTCTTACAACATACAAAACACGAAATATGATAAGAACGCCTTTGCTAATAAAAACAAAGTAAACAGCACAATTTCTGCGACAATTTATTTATAACACTGCCATATTAAAATAATGGTATCATCTACATTATAAAACTATAATATAATGTTAAATGCTCTTATACAATTTACCTGGCTACGGCTAATTTAGTTAATTATATATTATAATGTTAATCACAAGAGCAGAAAAAACATATTATAAAATAAAACAACTCAAATTAACAATAATTTTGATGAAATTTTGGTCCTAATAGAAGACTACCAATAAAATAAGTTGGCAAATCCTGAGTAAGCAAGGTCTGTGGTAAGTGACAAGTTTTCAAATAATGTTTATTCTTATATACTTAATCATTACATTTAATAAGCATTTTTGGTATTATCATTATCTTACTTCGATAAAAATATCAAAATTTAATTTACTCTGTTCTTATAACAATATTATCAAAACATCAATTACATATATTTTACTTATAATTAATATTTAATTTTGTTTAATTATAAATACTTAAACAAGTATTAATTAAAAAAAATAGGGAAGCTCTTAAATGCTGTCATTTAATTTTATTACTTATGCTTTAAGAAAACATCCGGCGTAAACAAGGTACTAGTAACTCTTATTGGTATTTTTGGTGTAAGAGATAGTTAAAGCATTTAAGCATAAAAAAACATTAAGATAACAATTTGGACCAATCTTTTAAAGTTATCATTATTGGAAAAAATGTAATCTTGCATAAGGTTTATAATAGTTATTTAATTTAATTAGTAAATAAATATTTTTTACACCCTGTTGTACCTTCGTTTTCTTAAGACAAGGAAAAAGGACCTCCTCTGTAAATATAAAGTAACAGTGCTGGTAACCGTGTGCGTCCCGTAATTTTTCAATATCATGACTCTTGAACTCATCACTAAGGGTTTACAAGCACCTGACATTGTTGGCATATAACTATCCGAATTGTCCCAGTCCCCATAGGACGGAACTACACACAGATAGCTCTCTCAGGTAACTCAGTAGTGCGAGCGTCCCTATGTGTAGCCTTTTTTACTAGGCTGACTTCTGCAACGTCAATGCTACAATGAATGAAAGTCGTATGTTATTGTCACATACGGTCGCGCGCACAACTGAGTTGAACTATCTGTAGGTATCGTCTTAGCCAGTCTACCTTGCATAAGGTTGTAGCTTGCTCATTTATACTTAAGGGCATAAACAAACAGTAAAATCTTGTACTGAAAGCCTTTAAAGGGAGCTGCTAGAGCATGAGGTGCATCTTACGCCTACTAATTAACATTTTAATTTTTGAGCAACACTCAACACATTAATACCACCTAGCCGCGACAATTTGGGCACACAATATAAGGCTATATCAGTTTCTTTAATATTGAAATAAAAAGTAAGTTATGCATTTCAAAAAATTGTTTAGGATGTAAGATTTTTCTATTTCTTTATATTATTTTTTCGTAGGTTACCAAATTTTGTTGCCGATTCTCTTTGAGTCAAAACCTCGATTTAACTTTTTTTTAAATAGGTACATTTTATAAAAGTCAATTCGAATATTATGTCGACGTATTTTGCTATACTCGTAAGTTTAATTTAGCAAAAAAATATATTTTCTTCTGAAAAACCCATTTTACTAAAAATATTGTTATAAATCACTTAGGTCATTATTAGATCATTGATTTACCAGTTGCTAGGCTAAACCTTTGTGCGTTTCTTTCGTCAACAACATTATTTTGTTATACATAATATTATTTCCAAAAAAGTTGAAAGTAAATGTTTTTTGGATTCTACACTTCAGGGTTTCGAAAATTACTATTTTTATTTGACTGGATTGACTTAATGACGCTATTCCAAAAAGCACGTAATGCTCATTGAAACTTATAGTGATAAAAGAAATATTACACTTAACGATTCAACAAAATAATGGATAATGGATATGTATAATATTATATATTAACAATTTGATGTTTTAATGCAAATGCTTGCATATAATGCACTATAACATTAAATATTATATTTTTGTATAAATTTTATATTAAATATAATTAAAAACAATATTCTCACTTGGTCACTTTCTAAACCCTCTTACGTTATTATTATTATAAAACTCATTTCAAAAATTCTACAAAACCGATAGAAATATGATTGAAATAATAACGTACGCCAACTAGTCTATTTTAAAATTTTATCGAATTGTTAAATAACCGCATTCCAAAGTTTGCCATAGATAATTTCTTGCTCAAGATGATTATTGACTAATAACTAACTCGGAATGCAGTCAATGTTAAACTAAAATTACATAAATAATTGCTCTTTCAATATAGTAATATATCTAAATCTCTAATAAATTGACGAAATCTAAATTAATTTAATGAGTTCGTAATTTTACATTACAGAAATACCAACACCCCAAACTCACAATAAAAATATCTCTATCATTTTCGTCAAATTGTAAAAATATAAGTTTTACACAGTGGTCCGTACGTTTCTTGTTTGTGAGCATTCGTGATGCGCAGTTCCGGCCACAACCGACTACTTACACTTACATAGCTCTTCGTGACTCCTTCACTTAAACTTATCCATGAACTTTTTCATTTTATCCGGCACGGGGACACCCTTGTGGGCGGCGCTGCGGAGCGTTTTCGAGTTGGATTCACTTTTGACTACCTTACCGCTAGTTTTATTATCTACGATAGTTTTCCTTGATTTCGTCGTCGGAACTTTCGACCTCGCACCACTCTTTTTTTGTTGCACGCCAACTTTCGATTGTTCTGAAAGGATTTTGCGTTTTTCTGCGGGCGCTTGCGGCGGTGTTTTGGTCTGCGGCTTGTGGGGGGGCGGGGGCGGCGGGTCTCTGGGGCGGCGCACACGGGGGGGCGTGTGCGCCAGTGTCGTGTGGCGAGACAACATCGCCGCACTACTGAACAGCTGCCCGCAGTCGCAACGATGCTCCACTTCCGTTGTGCCTGCATTCAGATTTATTTATATTAATTATAATAACTCATTGTGAAACTTACCTTTGATCAATACCGCTAAGCTTTAGGAAGAATAATGACACAACAGGTACTGCTTATTTCTGAAAGAAATTTCTTTCAGCAGTCCTAAGTAGACAAATTTTATTACTAATACATGTGAATAGGGTGTGCACAGATAAACAGTGGAAACAAAAATAAATAAGTAATAATGTATGCGCCCGAAACTCCGTTGTTTTATCAGGAATAAAAAGTATCCTTCATCCTTTGTACTTTAAAGTGTGTCTATCCCAAATTTCAAAAATCGGTTTAGCGGCTGGGACTTGCAGAATTAAACAGACAGACACACTATCGGATATTATATTTTACTATTAAGTAATAGTATGGATATTTAAGAAAAAATCATACATATTTTACTTTCACCAACAGTTTCGAATTTTGATCATAAAATTTATTTATTTAATATACATAATTAAATAAATTATTTACTAAAATTTTAATAAAAATAAGGAAATACTTACGTCTTTTAATTTTTTGGGATGGTACTGGTATCTTGTGTTTAACAAGTGATTTTCTTTTTGCTATACCAGTTATTGATTTACGTTTCGATACTGTTACATCTTTTTTTATAGTTTTTGGTTTATCCTTTTCAATACTTTGTAAAATATTCTCAGGGAACGAATATTTCACATCACTATCATCAGAATCTGTCTGCTCAGTTTTCACTTGAATATCTGGGGTTTTATCTGACTTGGGTTTCATAGAATTATTTTCTGTTAATTTAATTTTACTGCGCTGCACTTTAGGTAGGTTCTGTAGTGATATTCTTCTTTTCACGAGATCTTTTGAATTAGGTCTTTCAAATTGTAGTGAACTGCGTTTATTTGCTCTTACTTTCATGAATACTTTTTCTTCTGGAACATCTTCTTTGATGTTAGGATTAAGCATATAGCGAACCTCATCGTCATCGCTAACATCCGTCGAATCTTTTTCATTAATTACTTTTGCTGAAACTTCAGTAGCCGGTTTATATTTTTTTGTTTCAATATTATTCGTTTTTTTCTTGGGTGTTGGAGTGTCTGGAATCGTTATTACTTCGATTTTTCGAATTTTACTATGCTTTTTACCAGTGTCAACGGGTTTTTCAGATTTTTCTTCTTCTTTTACACTACGTTTTAGGGGTGTATTTTCTACCCTATCAGACACAACTTGGACTTCATCTATTTTAATATTTTCTTTTTCTATTTTGCTTCCATCATTTTTTTTATCCTCAGACACTTCAGTTATAGGCGTAACAGTTTCGAATCTCTCTATCGATTTCTCATCATCTTTACTGTTAGTTTCAGTCTCGCAGTTCTTATCACTTTGGTTATGAATATCAATTTCAGAAATCTTGTCTTCATCAGGCAAAATGTCTTGTCCATTTTTTTCTTTTTGTTCTAATAATTTAGCTTGTTTCGCGGCTGATTGTTTTTTCTTTCTTAGACATATAATAGTATGTTTATTAAGAGAATGTTCATTCGGAAATACCATGTAGCAAAGAGAACATTCATGTATTATGTCTTTTGTTGATAACGAACTTTTTACACTTTTTACATCATCAGATTTTTCAGAACATGAATCACAATGTTGCTCCTTGTGTTCGGTTAACTGTTGCAGTTTCTTAAAGCTTTTACTACAGAAACTACAAACATAGTTATATGTGGTTTTAATGGTCTCATTTGAAGGAGAGCCATTATTACTTGATACTTTTTTATTTATTCCATCATGTGTCTCTCTGTGCTCAACAAGATGGTGTAATTTCCTAAAAGATTTGTCACATGGTTCACAACGAAAACCAGCACTTTGGTCTTCATCGTGTTTATTTTTTTTTGTGTCTGTAACGGAATAAGCTTCATTCTTATCATTAGAATTCTTTCGTGATAATCTAGACGACATTGTGTTTGGATTGTGAATGATACGATGTTGCACCAAATGGTGTAATTTTCTAAATTCTTTTTTACAAACCTCACAACTAAAGATTGACTTATTAACATGGTCGTCGTTCTGTTCTTCTTTCTTGTGTAGTAGTTTGTGGTTGACTAAATAAGACAACTGCCTAAACGTTTTACCACAAAATTCACAAACGAGATTGTCACTTTTCGGCAATGTTTTAACAGGTTTGTTGTTTTCTCTTAGCTTCACTTCCGCTGACATCTTCTTTTGTGGTGTGTCTTCGATTACAATCACATCTTCTTTTTTCAAAGTTACTGGTTTTGTAGCTTTAGCTTTTGGTTTAATAGGCTTATCGTCTTCACTGTCTGAAATATTTGAATCACTATCATCCGATTTACCTTCCGACTGACTAAACTTTCGGAAACTTCTACTTGACTCAGATCGATTAGGTGATGGACCTGTGCAATGTTTTACATGTTTAAATACAACATTTTCTGACCTAAAGAGTTTGTTGCAAATGGGGCAAACAATATTTTCATTTATTTTACCCATCGTCCAGTTTTCTTTGATAAACTCCTCGTTACTATCATCACTATCATCAGATTCGATCACCTTCTTTGATAATATTATGTTGGAGTCAACAAGACGAGGTTTTTTCGGGGTTGGTGTTTTATTTATTGGTTGACTGGTTTCAGAAAGTGGATATTTCCTTGGACGACCCCTACCTCTCTTAGTAGGGGTATTATTTCTAGATGCGACATCGGACTCTGGTAAATTTAAAGTACTCGTTTTTTTCTCTGATTGTGTCTCAATCAGTTCCGCCGCTTTAACTAAATTGTCTATAGCAGAAATAGGATCACAATGAACAACAAAAGGCTTCGAATCAGTAACACATTCGTTTGATTTGATTTCAGAATTTTCTATCATTGTTTTATCGTCCGTAGGAGCACGATTCAGTAAATAGGATTTTTTAGGAGCTAAGTTTTTAGTTTTCTCTTTCGTTTCATCCACCTTTCTTCTTTTTTTGGGCGACTCGCTAACACTTAAATCACTTGGTTCTATTAATTCAAGTTCTGGAGCGTCGACTGGTGTCAACACTTGTTTCCTTTGATGTTTGCTTTTAGATCTTGTCTCATCTTGTGACTTTGCTTCATAAGGGCAATCCACAACGTCTGAATCTAGTGACTCTGAGGCACTTTGTGAGTCGGAATCTACTGGTATTTTTTTTGATGGAGACAGTTCCTTGCCTTGAACATTTAAAGTAGAGGATGCAAAATCGGAACTAGACTCAAGAAAAACTACTTTGACAGGCTTATCTTCTAAAATTGTAACAGGACATTCCAACTGTCGCTTTGCTGTTAAGGCTGATTGATACGCTAATTGCACTTTTGATTGTGATTGATAGTTTTTATTGTATGAATCTTCTTCGTTAGTAACTTTAGCCAGTAATGCTGATTTAGAAGAATTAATATTGTGGCGCATCATTAAATGCTTATTGGTAGATTTGGCTTTTGATTCTGCTAACATCATTTCATTTCTATTCATCTTTTTAGAAGGGACTTCTTTTTCTATCAAAGTCTGTACAACATTATGGGATTCCTTTCCATCAAACTCAACGGTAAGACGATTTTCATATGTAATTGAGTTTCGTCTTGCAAATTTGTCAAAATCCTTTTCTGTTATTACGGCATCCTTTTTACTTTCTTCATTAACAGTAGATTTATCGGGTGATAATTTATCATATGAAGATTGGTATATTTTTAGGTTTTGGCCTGTCATATCACCAGTGATTGGTTGGTGCTCTAAAATTTCTTCATCGGAAATGTTTTCAGTTATATTGTCTTTGTTACTTTTTAACGAAAGGAGTGGCGTATTGCTTTTTAAATCTTTAGAGTTCTCAGATTTATTTTCTCTTTGAACTTGTGGCAGTTCATGCGCTGGTCTTTCTACAAAAGGTATTCCATGTAATTCGTTCATCTTTCTTTCTATGCCATCTAGTGATTCAATAGAATTATGATGTTTTAAAGTTTCGGCTGCATCCATTTTAATGGTTTGCTTCCATTCATCGTGGGGCTTCGTCGATACAGCTCTACTTATAATACCTTCAATTGTCTTGTCTATTAGGTCCTGGTTATTAATTTCTTTTCTCCTTGTTGGTGTTTTATTTAAGTTTGAAGTATTCAGGGCTTCATTTTTTTCAATATATTTTTCCTCAAAAGTTATTGTACCCATTACAGGGTTATTTTTATTCAAATCCGGTTTAGTGGTACTCTGTTTTTGTTCTTCGTTAGTCTTTAATGTTGATATAGATTTGTTTACAAATGCTGCTGAGGAATCCCCTCGAGTCTTGGCATGAGCAGCAGATTCTTGATTTTTTGCTGTAAGTAAATGAGCTTGCCTTTGTGTGTCTATTTTCTTCAAAATATCACGTCTGTTTAAATCATTAGGTTGTTTTAACTGTTTAGTATTTGAAACATTGCCTGGAATTTTTGTTTCTTTAATTTTATTTAGGAACTCTTGACGATTTGCTTCAGTCCATTTACCAAAAGGAACTGCAGTTGGGTTTGTTCCAGCTGCTTTATTTTTTGTGACGTTTGTAGGTTGATTAGTTTTTAAATGTGGTTCAGGCATTTCTTTACTAGAGACAGAGGTTTCTTTTGCAACTTCAATTTTACTTTGAGGTTTTATTATAGCTTTACTAAAGTTAGCTTTTGCAATGTCTTTTATGTCTTTTGATTTACCTGATGTTATTTCGGTTTTTGATATTTCTTCCAGCATATTTTTAACTCCTTTCAAAGTTTCATTTTTATTCGGTACTCGTGGCGTAGTCTCAGCCGATATATTGTCTTTACCGATGTCACTATCCAGTGTGGGTTTCTTATGAAAATTACCGTCAACTACTTTGCCATCACCTTTACATGAATCTTCTTTCTCTAATGTACAGGCTTTAGATATTATTTCAGTAGGTTTCAGGTCTTTCGTTGATAATTCAATTTCATTTGAATCTTTGTTATCTAGAGAATGATTGGTAAGTAAATCGTTTTTTGTTTCAAATCTTTCCCTAGTTAAATCATCTGTGTTCAATTTCTGATTAGTTTTAGGTTCATTGCTACTCGACCTATTATGATATGTAGGTTCTTCTTTAGGAGGCAATAAATTCTTTTCTGAATAATTTTTAGATAACTGCATTGTATCATTTGTTTTGGGTAAAGTTTCACTGCTGCTTTCAATATTAATACCCTTGTCAAATTCAATTAATGAAACATCAAATGTTTTATTCCTTTCTAATTTATACGTTTTTGTATCTGTGTTTTCTAGTCCTTGCAGCTGTTCAACGTTACCAACCGGAGTTGGTACAATTATTTTATTTTCTTTTAAAGTTTCGTCTTTGCTTTCTGTCTGTTTTAATAAGGAGTCAATAGGTTTATGAGTAGATTTCGGTTTTACAAGTTTTTGTTTGCTGTCATCTAATGAAAATGAGTAAGTGATTGCCCTATCAGCTGGACTTGTTTTAGATTCGATTTCAGGTTTTAAAATTTCGTTTGATTTACTTTTACAATCATTAATTGAAGTGATTTTCTGGTCAATTTTCATTATATGATTGTTGATGTTCTTACACTGTTCTTCGTTGCTGTTGATCTCTACTCCAGATTTATTTTCGTTGAATATTTTATTTTCACAATTAGTTTTCTCATTTTTCAGAACATTATTATGCTCATCATCACCTTTTTCTTTCGATATTTCAGCAGTTGGTGATACATTTTCATTTTCGTTCATGATATTTTTTATCTGAAGAATTTTGCTATTGTCTGTGTCATCTGTTTTACCTGCATTGTTAGGTTCTAATGCGACATTTGAGGAATTCAATAATTCTAATTGTGATTCTGTTTTATCCAAAGCAGAAACAAGAAGTTCTCTTGGTTTTATAGCTTCACACTCGTTATCTTTAACAGGACTTTCCCTTTTACAAGAATCAGTATGAACTTCAATAGTTTTTTTTATAATGTCAGACTGTCTGCTAGGGTGAAGCTGTTGGTCAACCATTGTTTTTGTCAAAGGTATACCTTCTTTATTCGGAGTCGAATGATATGTCATTGGTGTAAATGTACTTATCAAAGGTGATTTGCGAGATTCATTTAACTTGACTTTTTTGCCGTTAAAGTTGACTTCAGATTTTGATTCAGATTGTACATCTGTGTTTGTATTACTTGCTGATTTTGCGATTAAACTATCAACTTTTTGACATTTATTATCTATAAACTTATCACTAGGTTCACTTTTAACTTGAGAATATGTATCTTTCACAGGCACATTACACCTTTTTTCAGCAGCCTTTCCTTCTTTTATAGGCTGAAAATAATATAAAAAAACTAACTTTAATTTAGTTTATATTATGAAGTACATTCTATTTTAATAATTATAATTTTAATAAATCTCAATTAACTACAACATCAAATTCTTACCACTTTATTTGGAACCTCAACCTCTATTTCTTCATACACTTCTAAATTTCCTTCAGCATTGTCACTAAAAAAGAATTTCAATAAAAATCACTACTTTATATTTTAAAAATTATTAAGATAATGCTAAAAACTTTAAATATGTATTATATTTCTGTTATTTATTACAAGGATCCCAAAATGGCCATATTAACCAGTTGTATACCCAACATCAAAATTATAAATCAAAATCCTATCAATTACCACATTCTCTTCGATATATAATTTTTCTAATAATTTTTCCGGAATGTTTGCAAAATTCCATTAATAAGTTACATCTAAAGTTGTGATGTTACCTTCATCTTGTAGGTAACATCATAACTTTATAAATTAATGCAACAAAAACAAATCTTCTGATTACTTGAATAAATGAAAATACTGCATGAGTTTGAGTGGCTCAATATGGTGGTACACAGAAATATTTTTTCAGATGGCTTGTTGTTTAATTGGTGAGCTTTAAGAGTAAGTGCCAATTTCACCAACTATAGAATATATACTATGATTTTATGTTCCCAATAATAACGTGAAATTATTATTTATTTACCAGAAGCCAGATGCAAACTTGGATTTATTTTAATTATGCCTCTCACACTGTTTTTTGTGACAGTAGCCATTTTATTAGTCTTACCCCCTTACACTAAAATTTTTTACAGTGTATAACTATTTAAGGTTTGCTTTCCTTTTCTGCCGTGTGATATTCTCAATATGCCAGAAAAAGACAGTGAATTTGGGGGATGATGCTACTTGCGTCCGTAGGACTTACCATCTTTTCCTAAGACCACCCTACACATGTCCCCTGGGTGGTGCCAAACAAGCAGCAACGCCGAGTAACAGGCGGCGGACAATTAACCTGTTCTACTACCAAGCTGGGTAACCAGTTTAGGCTGACACAAGCCTAGAGGACTAAATACCCTTCAAAAGAGTGTCCGTGTCATGTGGGAAGTGGCGTGTGTAAATACCAAATCAGTATGGAAGCGGGACTAAACAATAACTACCCCAGGAAGGTACCAACACTTCTAATGTCGGAGAATCCTTCCCTGAACCACGTTCAGGCTGCCCCACGTATTCTGGGGAGGGGCTACCTCTCGCCTACATTACCGTGTCAAGATAGCAGCACGGAAAGTCCAAAATCGGAAATACCTAAAATAAAATTGGTACAGCAAGCTTTCCATAAAAGCATGTTTGTAAGCCGACCTCGTTGTAACTCCACGAGTG
>JAOTAV010028110.1:0-20857 GCA_026546445.1 Cyclargus thomasi
TGCCAAGTGTATGGAGCCTGATAACATCTAGATTGTGACCACACTCGGTCGGCTCGCAGACAATTGGACTCCAAGTTAGGAACTTGTGGGTGTGATAAAGGGCAATAGAGTATATAGAACCAAGTAAATCGCCTTTGTAGAAACGAACCGCACGCGCCGCCGTGATTACTCGCACACAAAAGTTTTACCACTATTGCTGTGTAATTATGCAAGTGTGTGTAACTTAATATTTTTATTGATGTTTTAGGAGGCAAGCGATCAAACGGTTTACCTAATGGAAAGAAAATGCCGTCGCTCATAGACACTCGTGGCATCCGAAGAGTCGCAAATGCGTCGCCGGCCTTTATCAGGGGATAGGGAATGGGAATAGGGACAGAGGTCAAGGGATGTTGAGCTACTCACTACTACTAGCACTCAATGGACGAAACCCAGCACAACGCCGTTTCACGCTAGTTTTCTGTGAGGCCGTGGTATCACTCTGGTCGAGCAGGCTTATTCGTGCCGAAGCATGGCTATCCTACGGCAATGAGCATTCCCTATTATTTACTTGAGATCGGGAAATGTCTCATTGGTACACGCCTCCACCGGGGTTCGAACCTGCGCCCTCACGAGTGCGAACAAAGTTCTTACCAACTAGGCTACGGACGCCCTAAAATTCGTTAGGTCGTGATGGGAAGATAAACAAACGAGCAACTTTCCCATTCATTATATTAGTATGGATAGTAGCAGTCAAGTATTATATTGTGAAGTATAATAACAGTAGTTGTAAGTCACTTAACTGTAAATGAACATAAACAACAATAACAGTAATTAGAGGTTCTATTAGTGCCAAGTGTATGGAGCCTGATAACATCTAGATTGTGACCACACTCGGTCGGCTCGCAGACAATTGGACTCCAAGTTGGGAACTTGTGGGTGTGATAAAGGGCAATAGAGTATATAGAACCAAGTAAATCGCCTTTGCAGAAACGAACCGCACGCGCCGCCGTGATTACTCGCACACAAAAGTTTTACCACTATTGCTGTAATTATTGCAAGTGTGTGTAACTTAATATTTTTATAAATGTTTTAGGAGGCAAGCGATCAAACGGTTTACCTGATGGAAAGAATCTGCCGTCGCTCATAGACGCTCGTGAAATCCGAAGAGTCGCGAATGCGTTGCCGGCCTTTATCAGGGGATAGGGAATGGGAATAGGGACAGAGGTCAAGGGATGTTGAGCTACCGGTAAACTCACTTACCGAACAATACACAGCACAACACCGTTTCAAGCCAGTTTTCTGTGAGGCCGTGTTATCACTCCGGTTGAGTCGGGCCATTCTTGCCGAAGCATGGCTCTCCCACGGCAATTAGCATTCGTATTATGCACTTGAGATCGGAAAGTGTCTCATTGGTGCACGCCTCCATCGGGGCTCGAACCTGCACCCTCTCGAGTGCGAACCGAAAGTCTTACCAACTAGGCCACAAACGTTTTAAATGGCAATCTCATAGCACTCCTAATACAAAATGCGCTGAAACTAGATTTCAATAACAAATGCTACATTATCGATCGATAATAATATCGTACCTATGGCTTTAACGTATAGATAACACTTTAAAGAATACTAAAACTGAAATGTTTGCCTCTTTCAATAGTGTCTGATTTAAAAATGCATTGCCTCGCCTTATCTCGGTCACTGACCCTATCACTCTCATATAAGTTTTAGTCCCTTAAACTCTAACTGTTATTGAGAAGTCATATCAGCAGGCTTGTCGTTTTAGATTTTTACTGAGGCAATAATTTTCTGTAGGAAAAGTTTAAAAAATTACCTAATCCTATATTAAAATTTCTCGTGAGTATTTTTTAACTGTGTTCGTTCATTATATATATTTAACAACAAAGTGTGTATGTTATAATAATATACAGGTATTTGTTATTATAGCGCAGGGTATCACAAAGTGAATAAATGAAATTCTTAATGGCAAGAATTTTGTTATTTTTAATTAAAGAATTCTCTTTGCTGTACAAAGGGAACGCTCAATATGTATGTGGAATGGCTAATACAAATTATAATGAAATAGCTGCATCATTTGCATTATGCAGAAGAGTTATGAATTTACATTTTCTTCATTTAGAAATTTCTACAGAAAGCTCTTGATAATATTACCATTCCACAAGTGAACTATTCTTTTTCAAAATTCTAATATATTAATGAATGTGTAACATTACTAACTACTATAGATTATTTTATTAAATTGGATACATTTTTTGTAGGTAATAATAGTACTGAGAGTCATATTACTTGTGATCAGAAACTCTGCAAATGCCGGATACTACTTTATAATTTAACATCAACAAAACTTTTTTGTAACAAAAAAAGTGAACTCAAAAATGTCGGAAAGAATTGCGTGAAATTTGAAATGAAATAAAAATTACTTGCTACGCGGGACGTTTTTTACACTGAACCGGAACCTTGGAGTGAACACGGATTTAAACACAGCCTAATGTGCTATCGTTTTTTTTTTTGTTACACCATGTACAATAAAAACACAATAAAGCAAGAAGTTACAAATACAGCTACAATAATCTAAAATTTTTAATTTTCCAAACAATAGAATATTAAGTGCCAATTAATTTGTTTTCCTCAAATCTACAATGGAAGTTCTTTGTTCTAAGAAATCCGTACATTTTGGCATTTGTGGCGTCAAATTGTGGGATCGAACACGTATTGCTGTGGTGAAGATACGTGCCTCTCATTATTAATATTCCAAATGAAATAAGTACCAGTCAGCCAGTGGCGTAACTATACCGTTCGGGGCCCGTGGCAAATTCGTTTTCGTTCCACTATGTGAATCCAATATAAAAACACGTCAAGCGGTTAATGTAAAAAATTATCTCTTGCCTGTTTGTCTAGGGGGGCTGATCGGGAGCCCTTTCCGGTTGGGGGCCCGTGGCATTTTGCCGGCTTGCCACCCTGTAGTTACGCCACTGCCGTTAGCTTACTTTGAAGAAACTGACAAATCGTTTTGTTCACTGCCGTAATTATTTTTCAACCTAGAATAGGAAACTGGTGTCTGTAAGCTAGCAAACTTCGAGTGTACAACACTTACTTAATATCAAAGATGGCTAACCAAGCATGTAAACAGAACTAGCGTATTCCAAGTCAGGTCAGCTTACCAAAGCTTTTAAAATGAGATCAAGCATGCTATTCTGTTTTTAAAAACTGACCTAGTATATCCCAGGCATAAGCAAGTTATGAAAGATTGAGCACCGCAGAAATGAGTTGATCATATACTATCTTAGGCGAATAAACTCGAAAGCACTTCTAAGTCGGCCTACTAGTTAGTTCTGTCTGTTGTGTTAATATTAAGGTAAACGTTGCGTTATATTATGATAACAGCTACTAGTGAGCATAACTCATAAGGGTCTTGAAATGTAATTAATTGCCGACGTAGACCTATACTAGAGGTTATAATATAAATACCAAAGACTATTCTAAGTCGATTGTGATAGAACTACTATGATAGAATAACTTTGTAAAACAATATTAATTATTTTAGAATCAAAACTATACACATTAACAATTTTTACAAACAGCTATGCACTGTACAAAAAACCTCAACGAGGGACTGTGTCGCTTCAAACGAAGCCGCTTTTAAAGCCTTAAGCCGATTAGTTTTACTATTATCTAGCTTGTTTTATTACGATCCCAGTTTTGGAACACTTTTGTATAGGAACTTAACAAAGGCTTATTGGTAATTAAAGTTTCATGAAGCACACGGTATAATAAAAGTCAACAAAACTTTAAATTTTAAAATAATAAAATAAAACATTTTAAAGACCGAAAAAGCTTAAAAAGTTCACCTGCTCATTCTCTATTCTTGAAATTAATATTCAGTTACCAAATTCAAGGGCAACTCCTTAATATAAAGTTTATAATACAGACACTACACAACTGAAGAATGAACCTCAATAAACACTCCCTAAGTCGTATCAAACGACTTCTAAAGGCCACAAAAAGAATTTCATACGGGTGAGTTTCCGACCGTATTATACAGGTAACATTCTGGAAGGCTGCCAGGTCGTAATAGACGGTCATTATATTACTATACTTACTGGTATTTTGTATTTGTTGACAGTACTCGGACGGCCTACTTACGAAACTTGTTAGAAACCTCGTCGGAACGTAATTTGAGGATGAGATGAGATCAGTTTCATTGCAGTTGTGGGGAATCAGCAATTTCATTATCACTTTGATTACAAAGGGATATTATTTAATGTGATGTGATTAAATACGTCATGCAATAGATTTGCTATATGATGCACAAGCATGCTAAACAAAAAATAGTATTAACTAGAACCTTCATTTAAAACCTTGACAGTATTTGTTTGGGGGCCCCCGTGTGGGCTGACAGAGCAACTATTGGTGCGGCTCGTCGTATATTGTTACAAAGTCAACGTCTTGCGCTTATATTCTGATGCTAAGCATACCAACCTACGAGCCCCGAAGCTTTACCTATCTTAGCCGTAGATCTTGAGATCGAGCGTCGTGCGAAACAAGTATTAATTATTTTATAATCAAAACATTATGTACGAAAATTGTTACTCTCGTAACAAATTTTTGTATATGATAATTTACAAATTTCGTATATAATATCATAACAAACCGATTTCCACGGTTTTGCATTCGTTGGAAAGATATCGGGCTCCTTGAGGTGTGTCGTTGGAAATAAAACCATTAATGACGAGAAATAAACGCATTATTCTATCAAATGTATGCCCAGTGTTACCCAACTATGTCAAAAAAGAAAAATTTAAAGAATTGAAAATTGAAATCTTATCTCCTATTTCTTTTGTCAAAATTGGTGTTTCGGATCCTGGGTTCTCCCATATTTAAGCCCCATTAAGCTTTAGACGCCAATTGTTCATTAATCCTGATGATGAAAAACTACTTCCTGAATCCTTCCAGGTAAACTGTGATGGTACATATTATTGGGTCTACTTATCATCTGACTCGTTTAAATGGTTCTCGTACCATTTAATAGGCCATTTTGCAAAAAATTGCCTGAAAACTGAACAAAGCCTCGCAGACACACTTCCAGTTGAAATCCACTTGAAATAGACGAAACTAAAACACTAAAGAAAAGAATAATATAAAACAAATAGTATATGCCTATACCGTACATTAAAGACCTAATTAGAATGTGCAATATATTACATTTAAAATTAAATACTACTTTAAAAAACAGATGTTCGCGATTGTCTAATAAGTTACATGAAATTTTGGATTATTCTTCTACATTTAACTCTTTATTGTTCATTTATCTTTACATTCTTATTTTTACTTATTTATTATAATTTACTACTTATATTACAAATTATGAATATTTTGCAATGGAACATGAACGGTTATTATAAAAAATAGAAAATATGAATCTTCTCATGAATGAATTAGATCCATCTTGTATTTTTTTCCAGGAAACCAATTTTTTTTCAAATTTTTGCGCTTCTATGAAAGGTTATACTTGTTTCTATAAAAATCGTGTACATGGCAATAAAGCAAGTGGTGGAGTATCTATTTACATAAAACCATTGAACTTCCTGAACAAATAAATATTAATACACATTTGGAAGTAGTAGCAGTTAAAGCTAAATTTCCGTTTACATTCACATTATGTAATGTTTATCTTCCAAGTGCCACATTTAGTAAAAATGATTTAAACAATCTCGTTGACCAATTGCCGGTACCTTTTGTTATTTTGGGCGATTTTAACAGTCATCATTCCTACTGGGGCTCTGACAAAAATGACACTCGAGGTAAAACTTAGTTGATTGGTTGGATGATCATGATGATATCATGATTCTAAACACTGGCAAAGTAACACATTTTAAAAGCAACAATTTAAATTGCGCTGTCGTGTAGGCACGACAGCGCAATGTAATCGACTAGCAAAACATCTTTCGTCAAAATTAAAAAACCGGTCAAGTCTGAGTTCTGAATTGGACTTGCGTACGAAGGGTTCCGTATCAGCAAAAAGCAAAAAATAGACAAAAAGTTGTTTTATCGAATTGTATAGGTAGTAATCGAACCCACGCCTCCGACGAGAGCGATGCGTTAGACCTGCGTCTTAGGCCGCTCGGCCATACTGCTAAGGGCAAGCGCGTCGAATTTTTTAATCTGTTATTAAGGAAGGAAATAGTAAAAAACATATTTGTTAAATCCACCCTAAAATTTTTAATTTATTTTGTTTTTAGTATTTTTTGTTATAGCAACAGAAATACATATCCTGTAAAAATTTCAACTCTCTACCTATTACCGTTCTTGAGAGACTGACAGACGGACAGACAGACAGACAAACATACAGATAGACAGACAAACGGACAGATATTGAAGTTTTGGTAAAAAGGAACCTTAAAATGTAACAAATAAACATGTTTGTTGTACGAGATTCTCCTTAAATATTATATGTAATTAATTTTAGTAATTATTGTTGTCATATTGGCAAAATTATTATAGTATGGCTACATGCCAGACCTTAAGTAGCTAGATACCTAGATAAGTACCCTATATCTGGCATTGGAATATATTCTACAAAAACACATAATTTAAGAGGTTCTATTTTTAATGGAAATATTTGAGTTCCAAACCACTGGGTTATTTATCTACAAATGTAGATAAATAACCCAGTGCTACTGTGTACTAACCACAGCCAGCCAATATTGTAATATTTGCATTTTCGACTTAGCATCGGTCCTCCGTGATCTATGCTGTTCATCTTATAATTCAAATCAATTTTCAGTCAAGCATGAACTATTTACCGCTACATGGCACCGAGCCAATGTCAACAAGTTAGGAAATGTGACTGTATTGTATTTATGTGCTACATAGTCTCCTCGCCGCCTTACTTAGTACATAAATAACAAACTTAACGCCTAACTTATTTATTAGCTTGAATGTTGCATGCTATCGTAAAAACTCCACCGTCGTATATTTTATCCATCGCGTAAGCTAAAAGTGAACTATGAGGTAATGGAAGCGTAAATTTACGCTTCCTTCTCTTTTTAAAATGCAGCTTCTAATATTGCGCATAGTGCTAGCCAAAGTGTAAAATATGTTCATCTTAAAATAAGAGGGAAAATGACCAATATCACTTGGTAAGCAATATCCATCCTCGATGGATAATCGCAAAATAAGAAATGCTCTAAGTACGTAGTACACTTCAATAGGGAATCGGCTTTGTTTGTAAAACTCTATAGGTGTAACATTTTTTATTAAACCATGCATCCATGAAATGATTAGCCATGTTTCACAAAAAATCTATTTAATTTCAAAATATGTTTATCAAAAATTGTTGTTCCGTATTTGAGCCATTTTTCACAAAACTTTTGAGACAATATATTGATATAATACTTTTTCCTCGGATGTTATGACAAGTCGTAGAGGTAAGTACCATCAATATGTCGGCGTCTCAAGAGAGTACTTTACAGATGACCCTTACACAAAAAATATCTCAAATATTTCTATCGAAAATAGAACAGTTATTTTAGGATAAAAAGTTTTAGCTGATATCGCGTTTCTGGGTATCGTACAGCTTGTGAAGCTGAAAATAAACTGATTGGACGCGACTGATAGCTCATACCAGAACGTCCGCGACTAACGTCAAACGCGGCTAACATTGTATACAAAACATCTTACCCCTTATAGTTTGCACACTTCAATGTACAATTATTTAAATCTAGATCGCGGCTGTCAGTCGCGTCCCTGAGTCGCATCCAATCATATGTTTTTCACTTAAAACGATGTTGTCAGTATATGATAAAATATGTTAATTTTTTGGAGTGCTAAGTAAGGTTTTGTTCAAGGAGTACATAGACTTTAATGCAACGAAATAATGATAACTTTTGCATCGTTCCTAACAATTAATTTTCTTCTACGCATTATAGTTTATACTTACTATAGCACGGCCTTACTCTACAGTAAGGAAAATTTATGCTCTAAATGATTTTTATCATAAGTTCAAAATATAACATAAATAAAAATTTGAATAACAGTATGTAAATGTTAAAGTAATTAACAAGAATATGTCTAAAGCCAGAAATTAATAACGAAAGCTCTTCAAAGCTTTTGCATGATTCATAACTTACGAGCAACAACTTTGTAACGCTCTGACGTGCTTATTATGAACTTTTAATAATACCCTCGCCTCGCATCATCCCGCGCCATAGTTATAGTGACATGCCAGCAACTTTAACTTTTAACCAAAGTTGTGTTTGCAAGACCAAGAATGTTGTTGATTTATCCTCAAGGAAAAGTTTTTTTAATCTACATTTAACTTTTGAAATCCAAATCAAGAATTATATTAATAGTCAATAAGAATCTCAGGTGCATGAAATAAAATTGTCGTCAAGCTGTTTGTACATGGCTCTTAATTTAAACATTCATTGATTTTGCTATAATGCTTTTTTATTTTATTTACTTACCTGTACCACATAATTATAAAAAAATATATATATCTTACATATATAATTATCGTATCACAATGATAGTTAACGTTCACGGCCGAAACGGTTTTATTGAATTTTACTAATTTTTTTATACAAAATCTGGGCCCGTGCTAAGTACCCGAGGGACTTGTGTTACAGGTACCAGACAACGGAAATATATTTAATACCTTTATACTATACATATATTTAAGATTTTTATTATATAATATACATATTTATTACACATTCATGACCCAGGATCCTAGGACGCGATCCCCGGCGTGAGAAGTCGTCAAGTCGTCAACATACTTAACAAGTATACAAAGGGAAAGCCGAAATCATCACAAGTAAATTGGAACTTTAATAAAGCAATTAGTTTGTTTGTTATTAGTGAGATAGGTATTCAGTAGCTTTCAAAAGGATTTCGATAGGAATCCCACTGAATAGACCCTTCTTTGAATCAAAAGCACGGAGTATTGACAAGAGTAACTCATTTGCTAAAGAAAATAGGTTCGATTTTAGGAACGTAAATACAGGAACCGGAACTAACCAAACGGGAATACTGAAATACAGCGTTATTAGAATGCTAAGATCCGTTTGAATTAGTTCTGTTCTAAATTTAAACTATTAGCAATGCTCAGTTGCAAAGTATAACCTCAAAAACGTCTTCCATATGAACCAGGGTGTAAGATGAAATGCCACACTATTCTGATATCGACATTTTTAAGTACGTTAGGAAAAATACGTAAGACGTAAGAGATAGTTTTAAACATGGGGATCCGAGGCAGAAAAGCTTAATTTAAAAAAAGTCCACATAGTAATGTTTACGTAGATGCAGCAGTTTAAATGTCCTTTTATGAAATTTTCTTTCATAAAAGGACAATTAAACCGATGAACTTATTCTATTACGTATCCGTGTCACATCCCTCTAGGATTTGTTCAGTATCATTTTATTCATTTGTATTTTTCCAATTTCCTATCCGATATCATAACAGGGCGAAATATCACAATTTCGTCCTCCGTGTTATTGGTAGATTTTTTATTGCCTACGAAGAAATATTGGATAGGTGACGCGACCTTTTGGAGAAAAGTTATAACGCCTTATACAGTTTTTTTCAGCAGTTTGTATAAATAATAAACATATTCACCAAGTTTTTGCCTGATTAGATAATATATATGTAAGCAAAAAATTACTTATATTAAGTAATTTTTTTCGCCTAACCACTGAACACAAACTGACATAGTATAAGAAGTTCTAGGCGTAGATCATAAAATAAAACTTCTTTTTAACTATAAAATTCTTGTGGGATACTTATGCGAGAAGTTTAAGCCCAGAAAGTATTTCAATACTTAGCATTCAAATAAATAATTATTTTAGTTACAGGAATATAGTTTTGATAAACATAAAATATTTAAAAAATTAAGGTCTCACTTCACAATCCATGGTAATTTCTCATTTCTAATAGTAGTAGTAAAAAGCAAGTCTCCTCAAATTCAATACAAATTTAAATTAAATTGTATGTTATCTAGTTTAGTACAAGTCAAACTGCGTGTTGAATAAACCATAAAATGGTTACAAACAGAAACGAACGTGGGTGAAATCTATAAGGAGGACTTCAAAAATGAAAAAGGTTTCTACTGTAGCTAATTTTTTTTAGGAAAATATTAGACATCGCACTTATTTTCACACGCATAGTACTTTCAAGGGACAGGTTCCGCCCCATAGGGAATACTGTTCTCATCTCTGGGCAGGGGCATCTAAATACCAATTGCTCCCTCTAGATCGTATCCAGCGAAGGGCCGCTCGGATTGTTGATTGCCATTGTGTTTCAAGCAAGCTGGACTCCCTGGAGTTGAGCCGAGATGTAGCTTCGCTCTGTTGTTGTTGATGAAAAAAGTATATATTATTTAACTATTTATGTCACATACAAATGCACTAAAGTTTTCTGTAATGTGTAATTTGCTGTGGTCGCTAATGACCAAGATGTTAATTCGACATTAAATAAATAAATTTAAAAAAAATCTTAATTTGCTCCACAGACCATATCTATCAGACCACATCTATAAAGTTTTAAAGGGATAGTTAATTAGGGATTAAAGGGATTCTGAAACTATAGAGTTTCAGAACGAAATTACTCTCACCTGAATTGACACACATACATTACGAATCTATAAGAGTTCCGTTTTGCCTTTCGGCTCCAGAACCCTAAAATGTTATATCGTCCAATAACATCGAATATGCGTTTACAAACAATTTGCAGATTCGCTGATTCCTTGACGTTGATGGATCCATCCCAATAAAGCACATAATATTATTGTAATGACTAGCTGATCCGGCAAACGTTGTTTTGCCAAAACAATTTAGGGTTGAAATCTATTTTTCATCCCCCTAACATTTAGGGGCATGAAAAACAGATGTTGGCCGATTCTTATAGATACCGGAAAAGCACAAAAAATTCATCAAAATCGGAGTATGGCAACGAAAAAATGTGACCCGAGAATTTTATGTATAAGATATACGTAATTGATTGTATTGTTAGTTCTTGGTAGAAATTCACGTTCAACATTAATGAAACTCACTTTTTACTTGCACTATTTCCACTATATTCACTGTGATTTCTAACTTATAATTTAAAATTACAGTAAATATAGTGGAAACAGTGAAACAGTGCAAGTAAAAAGTGAGTTTCATTAATGTTATAATCGTAATAAAATTTTCAACACAAGAATTATATCATTTTTGGTGCTTTCAAAGATTATGAAAAACTACTTTACCTAACAATTAATGTTGTTTTTTAATGTATCATACTATCATAGTGAATACTTCATCATATTTTACGCCAAAACTTCTGAAAGGTTTTTATTGGGTAAATTGAAAGGTTTTAAAAATTAGCTATCACTTTACTAGCACTTTTTTATTTAAATCCACTGCGGCTGGTATATTTGACAGAATACCTTCTAGTTCCTTTTCCTGTTTGAAAGCCAGAATAGGCATTTATTCCAGCCAAGCAAGAAGTTCCATGCGTAATGACGACAATTTCTTTGTCATCCTTGTGGACTTTCCTTATTTTCAGACTAAATTCGAAAGCTGGTTTCAAAGTAACGCTTCAAAGATTTAAATTTACTTGGATAAGAAGTCTATTAGAATTTCGTTTTATTTTTTGTCATATTTTGTATTTGATATTTAAGTGTTACTCCTTCTCTGAACATCATAATATATGTATTTAGCAGAGAAAATAAAAATATATGTTTTCATATTACAAGAAAAAAATAAATAATGAAATACACTACCCCGTACAGTGGAAAAAGTTTAAAAGGGAAGATTTAAAATATAAACTTCAACAACACGACTAAATAACAACAAAGTTGAAATATTAATATCATAAATTTTGCTTAATCGCCTTATTTATAGCCAAAGTTGAAACTGGAAGGTAATGCGTTGCTTATTTGCTGAAAGTAAACAGTACTATAATTTTTAAAATGGTTTTGGACCAAATTTCACCACAATAAATTGATTACTTCACTTATTCCACTTAAATGCTCCTCTACGAATAAACATTTTTAAGCAGGCAAAGTGCAAAGCAGTATGCGGGCAAATGCTAATAATAAATAATAATTATGATAGTATAATATCATCTCTAGACACTTCTCCACTTTAATCAAGTAAAATTAAATCAAAAATTTAATCTCTCAGTTAACGTTCTCCGAATATCTTAACATTTAATGAGAAATAAAATTTTCAGTAAGCAATATAACTTAGAACTCATAGTCCGCACATGTTGACCCAGTAAGGAAACAGTAAGGCCTGCCGCGCATTTTAATGCAAATTTCAACTTTCCAGCATATCTCAGCTGCACGTTCATGTTCGCTTTACAGGAGTTTAGGAAAAATTACTTTATCAATCGTTATTCCTCGATACCGAAACATAAAAGTTTGAAGTATAAATTGTGAAAAAATATTTTTCTGTTAAAAATGTAAATCTAACGTCACAGAAAATCTAGTGCCTAGTGGTTCCTTTGGTTCGCACTCGAGAGGAAGATAGGGGGGGGGTTAGCCAAGATCTATCCAAAAATATATGAAAGTGACATTAGGGTTCGTGCGGCAATATGTCATTTTCATAAATTTTGTTTGAAAATTATCCAAAGAAGCAAAAACGTTTAGGTCTTGCTAACTCCCTAGGTTTGAATCCCGGCGGAGACGTATAGTAATGTGTTAAGCGGGACATTACTAATAATGGCACTCCTCCAATGGTTGTGTAGACGACATACTCGCCTCTGCTCGCCGATCATTGTGTATGATCGCGTTTGATGACTAAGTGCTACGAACGATTGTGTGAATGATCGTGCCAATTACTATCAAAGGTCATCGCCGATTACGTAGAACCTGCTAATGCTCTTTAATTTCGCATAAACTATTTGAAACATTTAGGATCACCGAGTTGATATCATTCAAAATCATAAACGAATTGTGAAACAATTTTATCTTTGTCTAGTAAATTTCGATACAAGAATTACGCTTCACTTTAACATTGCTCAAATTAATGGGTATTGTGCGATATTCAATAATTCCGTGCGGGGCTGCCCCGTTCTGATAACAGGAAATAAACGCAGCAATATTCATACCCAATACTGTAATTATTCTCAAATTCTGTGTGCTTTGGATTTATAATTTTAAGTACATAAATATTAAATGTTATAATATAGTCTTTTTTTATCAGCGGCTTCGTCCACGTGGAATGTATCCCACAAAAGCAGTTACGACACTATCAAAAAGGATCCAATAACAAAATCTAAGTCATTTTCTTTATAATTTCATCAAAATAACAATAATTATCATATAACAAAGAATGTTGAAACCACTTAAATAAAAAAACAAATAACAATACCTACATATTTTGTAAAATATGCCAAAAATTTTCCAGAAATTTTTGTAACAGTTTTAGCACGGTTTTAGCTGGTTTCAGATCTGGAAAAGAACAAGTTTTTTTAAGCAAACAAATATTCAATTTCAGCTTTACGTACATACACGAGGACCTGATTAAAGCGTGTTAAAAGTCCATCAGATTACACAATTAATTCTAGCTCTTATAAGGAATACTCCTGATTAAACGTCTGGAATTTATCCTACCATGATTTAAGGTTACACATAAACGAGGAGAATGTCTACTCATTTTGTTATTTTGAGGAAAACTTATCACGATAAGATAAGACTTGCTCGGCGTGATTCCTCAATCCGTAACGAAATTAATTCCATCCCAGAGGCGCGGCGGACGAACCCCGCACCTAATAACTATTCGCAACAAAACAACATTTATTTACTCTTTGTTTGTTGGCAGGAAAATAAGAAAAGTAGTGAAAAATAAATGAAGACATAAGTGGAAACTAACATTTGAAAAACTGACGAATTTTTGCATAAAAGGACGCTTTAGGACCGGAAAAATAGTTTAAAATTAAAATAATGTGGACTTGATAGATAGCTGGATTAATAAGCTAGATAATGAAATCGCAAAATTATAAGTTTTATCAAAATGTTATGGGAAAAAATGGGCAGTAACTAGAAAATTGTAAAATGTTAGGTATCCGCTTCATCTACTTATATATGAGAACCAACATATAAGGGATTTTAGAAAAGTGCTAATTGCTAACCCCTTGTTTTAAGGCTCCGTGGACTAGTGAAATAGAGCGTGGCTCCCGAAGGGCGTGGGTTTAATTTCCGCATTGAATAATCTTGCATAAGTGGTCTGGTTCCACTGAAACCTTTCACCTTAACCAAAACACCAAAACCAGCTTTATATTCGGGACAGTCTATGAATATTCTCCAAAGCTTATGGAATATTTTCTCACTGAGCATTTACCTAACTAAACTTACATTTTTCTACAACTCAATTTACTTTGATACCAATAGCGTAAACCATGGATGATAGAAAAAAATCGGACGTCTCACTATACAAATTTTTTGATCTATAGAGTCGGCCAGACAGACTCTATGTGCATCGTTAAAAATGCTTCCACTATTTATTAAATTAGCTAACCAAACTAGATATTTTTCATTAAGTAAAGATATCGATTCTTCCCTCGTGTTACAAAAAATATTTAACTTCTTAGCAGAGACACGTGTAAGTACGCCTTGTTAACTAAAATCGTAAATAAAATAAACAGGTGAGATTGCATGAACAAAAGTCGCTAACGGGCACATTAACAGCATGACTTTATATTTTATTTCAGCAGTCAAAGTATTCTCACCTCAAGAAGCAGTTAAATGTAACTGCGGAGGCCATTTACAAAACAACGCTTTATTTTGACGATATTAAATTTGGAACGCTTTGGAATTTTGTTTTTTTTTTTTTTTTTTTGCTTTTGCTATTTGTATTTGTGTAGTGAAATAAAACCAATATTATGTTAGCACTTAGCAGTTCTATAGAGACAAAGCAAAATAATTATAACTAGATGTCGCCCTGTGGTCGAAATTCGACCATAATTATTTAAATCCATCATCTCATATAGTAGAGCTATAAAATATATATTATTTATTTTCAATTCAATCACAGACTTCAATTTGGTATAAAGGTCGTTGGCTATACTTATAACGATGACATTCGGAAATGAAATACCCTCTCGTTCAAATTGCATAACAAGTAAAGAGTTTCAAACAAGATCATTTAATTACGTTTCTTTTGCTTTAATTATAAGGGATTTTGAATATATAAAAGCTTACAGGTATATAAAATACTTTTCAAATCTATATTCACATACTTATATTGTTACCCATAAATACTGAAAGGTATTTCATGACAAATTGTGATAAAACTTGTTGGGTTTTGGAAGCGTGAATGTGGGGCAAACAAATAAACACTGCCATTATTAGGAAAGAAAATAAGTGACAAAGCAGGAAAACATCGTCTGATTTCTTATTTTCTTCTGCACCACGGGCAATAACCTTGAAGTACACGCGTTTTTTTTTGGTATCGTTCCGTCACGCGCGAGGTCTAGCAAGACCCCGATATGAATAATTGTCTTGAATAATTAATTATTAAAGACATTAAAGGCTAATAAATAATTGTATCTAATGTTCAGAATTAATAATAATATTGAAAAGCCGTTTTAGATTTAAAGGAAAGACATTATAACGTTAATGAATAGTTATTTATATTTATAAAATAATTGTATTTTAGGGATGGACTCTTAAAATAAGAACTTACAAAATATTTTCTTTAGGCGTATATTTTCCACTTACATTCATTAACTGAAATCGTTTACAGTTTGTGCAATGAGATTTTTGGTTACTTAGTGGCTAATACTTCCATTTACTAAATAATATATACAACGATATTTCTTAAAAACATTGTAATGAAATCCTAAATGTAGTGAAAAAAGTAACTACGTTAAATCACGGGTGCTTATGTAGGGGTAGCTGCAGTGCCCTGCCCCACATAAGCATAAACAAAACTTACCATGGTAGAAAAGCCACAAAAACTTAATTGCTGAAAGGCCCAGCATCGCAATGAATTCAGCCGAAAATGTACGGTTGTAAAATAATCCATTTTTAAAAAATAATTTAAAAAAACAAGCGTGCGCAAACCCCGTCCGTGACGTTAAAGGTAATACTGATTTTTATTAAGTTAAAAAAGTTTTTATTCATATTTTTGTATCATTTTACGCAATCATATTGTTATCTTTTACAATAAAAAGTTTGTCCTTAAATACTTCAACAACAGCTGCTTATAACGGTCATTAATACAAACATCGTTTCTGTACTTCGGCAATTTGACGTTATTTTAGGTGAAATATACACAAAGTTGTGTTCTAAAGACTACAAAATATACTTACAGTGATTGTGATAAATATTTGGACAGACCGAGCTGCGAGATTTTTGAGCTTTTGATCCCCTCGTTGACGATGCTGGTGACGGTCAAAAAATTCTTCGTCATCGTTGACTCTTGCGATGTCACTGGTCACACAAAAACGAAAATAAAAATTTTTATTCGCTACGCGGAGTTGCTACGCATAAAACAACACAACTTACTTTTTTAAATGGCAACACAACATTGAATTCTATTTTCGAATTCTATTTTTGAAACCGCAACAAATAACGCGCGAACAATTTTCAACAGATAAAAAACAACATAAAGCACTTTTTTATTCTTATCACAGACTTATCGATGTAATATATTTTCAATTGCAACAGTCCATTATTCTTTTTGAACCTGAAAAAAATAGGAAACGTTACTATCATCGTCTCGGAAATGTCCACAAAAAGGCTTGAAAAGAAAATATACGAGCGGTTTATGGATTTAGGGAGCGAAACGACGAATGTTTTATGTTTTTGTTATTTCGGCCATAATTTTTAGCTGTGGATTTTATGCATCAAGAACAATAATAATCGGCATGGAAATGGCTATTTCATAATATTTTATTCATATCTTTGTCTTATTTGATTTAAACATTTGTTAATATAATAAAAAGCTACGTTCCAGGCGCGACTTTTTATGAATATTCATCATAATTAGCGCTGTAGGGTCCGAGATAATTGCAGAGACGCAATTAGAGCTCCGTAATTTATCACTGCATAAAATCAATTTTGTACCAATCTTAGAGAACTCAGAAAGTTAAAGTAATTAAAAATGAATCAACTTTTTTATTTTTACAGATAATTAACAATTTTTAATAGTTGGATTTTTCGTTTATGCCATTGAATTAATGTAAGTAAAAAAAGAAATTAGTGTTCCCTAGTCGATCATGCAGCATGACATGCATTACGTCAAAATATATTAACGGAGGATTGGGTCGAAGGCTATCTGATCCAATCAGCGATTAAATTACTACTATCTACTACTAATCAAAACACTTCAATTTTGAATATTCTCTGTGCAAAATTCGAGTAAAAGTAGGGTTATGAAAGAAAATAACTTAACATAGTTTGTAGTAGCTTTAAAAAATTATTTTGCTTTTCTAATAATAAATTTTTTTTAATAATCTGACTAATAAAAGAGTCAATTTATATGTCAGTCTGCGGTCAATATGAATTCGAGAATACCGCATCAATTTTAATCATGATAAAGAATTCTTTGTCTGCCGACACGGGTAAGCTTTTAAAAGTCTCCTTTCGAGCTTTCTCCGACTAAAGTTTGTAGGGGCAATGAATCGTAGAACGTTTTACGGCTAAAAAGGGTCTCATCTAACAGGCCACAATCCCTCGTCGTAACTAAACTTTCGAGTATTTAGGCATGATAAGGAAATTACTAGAACATAGAGAGTAAAACGTAGAGGCTGTAAACGGGAGATATAAAAACTTTGCCGATCTTAGAAAATCGTATAAAATTTATTTGTTAGCCTATGTCAACTTAATATAAGTACACTATCTTTTTTTCGCGGCTTCGCTTGCATTAAGAAGTATTTTCATACAAACCCCTATATCACCCTCTGGAAGTAAAAATTTGAATCAGCAGCTCAGAAACAAAATTTCAGGTCTCTAACTTAAGAAATGACGAGCTTTCGTAGAAAAATTTGTAATTTTTTAAATACTTTAGCCCCCACTTCGCTCATTTAGGGGAAGAATTTCAGAAAATACTTAAACACGTATCTATTTATTTTGTATCAGTATATATATTGTAATCAGAAGTTCAGAAACAAAATTTTAGGTCTCTAACTTAACAAATGACGAACTTTCATACAAACTTTCGATCCCTATTTCACCCCTTAGGGGTATAATTTTTAGAATTCCTTTCTTAGCGGGTGTTTAGCCAATAAAACAATCGTACTCACCAATTTCATGGTTGTATCTTTAACGTTTCAGTCAGTCAGGACTTTGTTATTTTATATATAGATAATCTCATATAATCAATATATTTCGGTTGGACTGGACACAACTTAACTATTTACTTCGAGGTCTGCTATTTGACTATGTATCAAAGTCACTAATACTCATAGTAGACTTTTTTTATCGATATTAGGGGGCAAGCGTGAAGATGGGTTACGATGGAAAGCAACTGCCGTCGCCCATGGACATTGGTAACATCCGAAGAGTCGCAAGTGCGTTGCCGGCCATAATGAGGGAATGGGAATAGGGATAAGGGTGATTAGGGAATTGGACCACCGGTAAACTCACTCACTGAACGAAACACAGCACAACGCCTTTTCACGCCTGTTTCCAGTAAGGCCGTGGTATCACTCAGGTCGAGCCGACCTATGCATGCTATGCATAGGTCTCTAAGCATGGCTCTCCCACGGCAAAGACTAAATTTTATTATTAAAAAATTTTGATTGGCTTGTTGGAGGCTTGCTTTGCATGTTGTGCAGGCGATCATTTAAAAAACAGTACAGTTTTTAGATTCTCACGGTACCAAAAAGTGTCATGATACTTGAAAGTCTAGTATACATTTGAGATTAAAAAAAAACATGATAAAGTTGTTATATACTCAACGTAAGTCACGTAGGCGGGCATACGCCTCGTGGCATAATGCAATTACAAGGGTGGAGGGCGAAGAGGACTTAAAAAAGGTCGAGTCGGATAAAAAATGAATCATCCCTCAATTTTCTGGACACTTTTACGAAAATTTTACGAGCGACAAAATTTTATTATATCATGACTGCATCTGGCATATTGTTTTATTTATCGCGATTGATTTTAGGGGTATCGAGAAAAAAAACAAATTTATGGCAACAAAACTTTGAGAATAGACGAATTTGCAACGTTTACACGATTTAAGGGCAAATTTATATTTCTGTAAGTGGAATTATGTACCTACATAAATTCCTCATTACGTCGCTTCCGACTTCATATGTTGCGCTAGTATTAACTGATGTGTTCATATTTAATGAGACGCTTGTGTGGGTGTTACGTCACATTAACATTATGATTAATTATCTTAATTAACGAAGGATTAGGTAGTAAACACTTAACCTAGTTAGACACTAGGAACTTACAAAACAACCAATTCTTCTTCGTTATTGCTGAAGTATGTTAAAATTGAACTGCGAATAATAAAAACTAAAGAAGGGTAGCTCCGTCAAAAAACACGTTTCATGAGATCTTAAAATGCTTACAATATTTAAATCGCCTTTAGCGGTATTGGGCTGGCGTTCGATTCTCATCTATATATCTATTGGAAAGAAAGCAATTTCAAAACGGTAATAGTATGGGAGTTGCGTTTCCGTAGTTTTTAATATTCGTAATAATATTAAAAAGTATATATTGTATATGTATGGTAAAATATAAATTGAAATTGGTTTAATGCCTTTGGAAGTAACGACGCCCACGCATTAAATAATTTTAATCAGAGGGTACAAAACATTCACTTGCAAAAAAAACAAAAATTCAATGGGTTTGTTGAAATATTTTTTAAAAATAAAAGAATGCGTGGGCGTCGTTACTTCCAAAGCCATTAAACCAATTTCAATTTATATTTTACCCGACTTCACTTAATGTTATGTTTTTGTTTGAGCTTATGAGAATAATAACATCAATTTATATTATAGTGGAAAAAGATAAGTATAATGAAATATACTAGCAGACTGTCACTCTTGAGCTTTATATAATATTTTGGCTACTATAATCTACTCTATTACAGCATTAAAATTTCTGTGTATTTTAAATCTTTCCATGTTTATGGGTCTATTTCACCGCTTAACATTTTGACAGATTCTCTATATAACATCTGTCAAAAAAGTTACAGATGGACTATCCGACACTTATCAGTAAGTGGTGAAGCAGACCCTAAAGCTAATACATAACCAACAAAAAAGATTTAAATCACAAGTAAAACCCGAGAACGTCACACCATCACACTGAGAACGAATTTCCGAATAGATATACGGTGCGGTAAACGAAGTGTCAGGCTATCCCGCTAAGGTTCCTTACCCTTTTTAATAATAAAAAATGTCACTTTGTAACTGGAAGTTTTGTATAATACATTTAATTGTATTATAAAAGTGAAATCCATGCTTATCAATGTTATTATTTTATTATTATCATAACTGGAGTCACATTGTAAGAAATTCTTAACGCTTTTTTGGATAAGGCTTCGTTTTATTTCTTCCGCTATTACAGTTAATCAAAATACAGTACGCAAAATTCCTTCGCAAAACGTAACGTATATTTGCATGTAAATATTTTTTCACAACGATACGGCATATTCAGAGGAATTATAAATATTAATGTCGCAGAGTTTTCAGGAGCGGTAAAATATTTTTATCATTACGTATGCGATATGATCGTAAAACGAGAATGGCGATATTTTGCTGATTGTTAAGGAATATTATCACAAAAAGTCAAGCGATACCGTGATCTAGACGACCAGCAGTGACATCTATATGACATCTATATTAACGACAGCACATCCTGGGAGTAAGATGGCTGCTTACCAGGCTGCTTCTGTATAATATCTAAAACCTTGACTT
>JAOTAV010028121.1:0-47541 GCA_026546445.1 Cyclargus thomasi
ATTTAATACTTTTTAGTTTCTTTTTTATTATTTTTGTTTTTTCCTTTGGAAGTCGGTTTTAATTTTTTGTTAAAAATTATAATAATTGGAAACGTCGTTTTCAAATTTAATTTTTTATGGAAGGTTTTCAGGTTTATTTAATTCATGTTTTTTATCTTTAGAAGAAAGAAAGAGAAACAAACAATCATTTTTGACCCGTAAACAATTTAACAGCTTGAAATCTTCTTTTGAGTTACATACAGCTACGCGAAACCTTTTAAAATGAATAAAGCGGTGTTAAGACCCTCAACTCGTTGTGGTGTCCCACACAATGAATTACAATTCCCTCGAAGTTGTATAAGTCTTACGACCTCAAAATTCCAAGTGCTTTTTCTCTCTGCGTGAATATTTGATGAGATTTCAGGTGAAGTTTAAAAAGTTCGATATTTACTTTTGTATGAGAGAATCATCCAAAATTTGAGACCTCGTTAAATGTTAAAATTAGGTTTATTTCAGGTAGATGTTGTTGGACTTCCGGGTCAGCAAAATTATTTTAATAGAATATAATTTAATATGAATTAAGCGATATTAATTTCGGATTAACGAATTTTCGAGTTGTGCGTGTTGGATAAATATTACTGTAAAATTTATTTAAAGTAGATAAAGGAAATTATCTACTTTATATAAATTTTATAGATCATTATATAAAAGAAATATTTCTTCCTTACTGTCTTGTCTACTGGGGCCCCAGGTCGAGTCGGCGCGGGTTTTGACACTTCGGCACTTTCTTAATTTCGCGGTTTCAACGAGCAGCACTACAATATGCATTTGCTAAGATGTCATACGCAGACTGCCTAGTCGTCAGCTGATTTGGTCTTAACATCAAATATTTGCATAAAAAATCCAAATAATTTTGCAGCCTTCAGAACGTCAATAATGACTCAGTTTATAAATGTCTAACAACGTTCTTTTACTGTCCAAACATCATAAACATCCCCCACAATTGTGATGTCTTAACAGATCATCATTCGGCCATATTTCTCATAATTACAAGCTAAAGGCAGTGAAGGAAAAGGCGATAAAGCCGTAACACTCAATTTAGCCGATACCTCATTGTTTAAGCCATAAAACATAAGGCGGGAGTGAAGCGGTCTTTAACCACAATGTCACGATATACAGTCGACAATTCTACTAAGTACTTAACCGGCCATTTTGAGATCCTACAAATACTGCATCGAGTCATATGACCAAAACTTGTAACTGTCTAAAATTAAATAAGAAGGACGCATTTTTAACCGACTTCCAAGCCTTTGATGTTCTACTGCTTAGTAAGGCGCATTCAAGATCTTTATATTTAATGCTACTGTGAGCCTTGTTTGTGTGATTCTAGTTCATCCAGCAAGAGCAAATCAAACTTTGAGTGAGTCTCAATAAGCAATGTAAATAATACATATTTTTTATAACATTTGTCTGCACGTTTGCCCCCTAGGGAAACATGCAGACGGTTTACCTGATGGAAAGCAACTGCTGTCACCCATGGACGTGAGTGCGTTGTGTCGGCCTTTATGTAGGAATAGGGAATGGGAATAGTGATAGGGGATTAAGGATGTTAAATAGTAACAATAAAGACACCAAATGATATGACATGATGTGATTTTACTGTATTACGTGTATACTGTGGCGGGACTAAAGCGGTCTTTAACTGCGCGGATCATAGACCAATGTAATTGAAAAGGGGTTGGAAAATTATGTTTGCGACCTCAGCGTTTTGGATGTCGCTGCCTCATTTACACGATTTGCCCAATATATTTGGGCCTAATGGATTTATGGCTATCTCATTTCACTCGTTAAGGATGACAGAGATGGAATGATCGTCGCTAAACATTTTTTACCCTCAACGTTCCCCTATAAGAAAGCGTTGATATTTTAATGGGCAAAAAAAGGATATTAAGAGATATCCACAAATCAAATAAAGAACAATTCTTATGACGCTTTTATATAATTTAGAATACTATTCTTCTACCTTCGAACTACTAAGAACAACTTCGTAGTACATTCATAAAGTAGGCAGACCTATTTTTCGATTTGTTAATTCAAGAATTGATTTTATAATTTTTTTTTAACTGGAAAGCAGAAACTAAGCCACCAGTCACCAGCTAAGATAAATGGCTTTTAGATAATTGACATTCCTTGACAAAGCCTTCGACATAATTACACTGCACTTAGCAGATATTAATCAACTAAGATATTTACTTAAGCTTAATCTACAAGCTTGTACAAGATGACCGACGTACACTTCTTTGATATGCTGAAAAATTATAATGACCAGAGGTCGCCCGTGGTCAAATTCGACCAGAAATATTTCTCAATTCATTTACATACTTTAATTTGGCATAAAGGAATCATTACCAAGCCATTATATAAAAAAATCACAGACTGCGACCATTAGCAAAAGAGTATACTGTATGATTATCCTATCATGTCAAAATATTCAGTGTGCGTAGTATTTTATTTATTAAAAACATGCAAGATTAAAGCATATTTTAAAATAATAATGGTATTCCACTCTCCTCCTCCATATCAACTAAAATTGGAAAAATATTTCATGCTTTTACAGCTACTTGTTTTTTGGAAAAAGGGCTACAAAGTTTTCCGCTAGCGTAATTATATACAGATGTGATGAAAATTTGCTCTATCAAAATACCAGCCGAAAGAGGAATTTTAATGGGGACAACATTTTTCTCTGATTAGGGAAAGTTCAAAACAAAGTTTCCTCTTTGTAATAGGTACGCGTAAGTTACTATAGTTTCGTTCTATGTTATCTGTGTGCCTGCAAGAGAAACAAATCTGCGATTTTTTATAATTATTCGATATATTTTTATTTGATGACTGTGTTCGGTTTTATAGGAACCGGGCCTGTTACGCAGGAGTTATTTTATAGTGCCCAAGTGTGTGCGCAGTATCAATAATTCTCTTTTTTTTTACTCTCATTAGTGGGACGGATGACCGATACGACTGGCGAGAGAGACGCAGAATCGACACGTTCGTGGTCCAGTGGCACAGAGCTCGACTCGTAACCCGGAGGTTGTGGGTTCTATTCCCGCGTAGCAAGCGTGTTATTTCCAAGTTGTTCTCGTGTTGTCTTACAAGTAAGATAATCCATCGAACCTTGTATACCACCTAATATATAATGATAAAAATATCTCTTTGCTGCTCATAAAAATATACTGTTATTAACCGATATAGACTATTTAAATATTTTCCGTTTCGTGGATGCTGCCCGATAATATTGTTTTTTGAAGAATTCAAAAATGAGGTTGAAAAAAGATTTTCTCGAAGAATTCCGCTTAATCAACCCCAATCAGGCGATCGGATCGAAGCCAGTTATTGTGGACTTCGGAACCGAGTTGAAAATTAACGAAAGGAATTTGAATGGAATGGACGAAGTTTTGGAGGACTCTTCCAGATATTTTGAGGGTATATTAATCATATTTTGATATTGGCATACTTGACGTGATTTGGAAGTATACCAATTTTTCAGTTACGATTTTTAAATTTCAATATTTAAATATTAGCTAAACTGGTTTATTGGATAAGTCATAAATAGGGTATATTTTAATAATAAAATACGACCCACGATAATTTATAGAGTAGCTATAAGGTCGCCTGCATGTTAGGTATAATGACTTGTCCGTAGGAATTAGATTATATAGTATCAGACATAATAATTTCATTTTATTTCATAAAATTCGGTATACTTACGGCTAAACACAAGAACCAATAAAAATGATACAAACAAGACGGCTAATTACAAGTTTTCACAGGTATACAAATAATAAACAATTCTTAATTGATGGTACCAGCAGACAGTATATTGTTTATAGGTAGTTTTAAGTATTAACAAAAAAAATGATACTAAGTACCTAAACTAGGTCACATGACCTGATCTTATAGGTACTTAACTATGTTTGCAATTGTAAGTTGCACATGGATAATGGTCAAAAAAAAAAATCTATCGAAGTAATCCTTGCCCTGCGAAATATCTTGGGATGGCAATTATTTCCAGTAGGCTGCAGTTCGTCTAGGGGCAGTGAGAGCTGTGCAATGTGTTTTGAGTTTATTTTATTAAGTATTACTATTTGGGTGAGCGAAGCGAGGCCTCTAGATCTCACTCCCCATATATGTTTGTGATACACCTTACGAAAAAACTATTACAGCTTTAGGTTTTGGCTTTGGCATAGTAGTTTGTGTACTCGTATATGTCTAGATGTGTTGTAAAAATAAAAAAGTAATAATAATATCGATAATATAATATAGTACTACTAACGTCATCTAGGAGTATAGATGTGCAAGTGTAAATATATATCTAAAAGATATAACTAAATAAACTAAGTATCATGTATCCAATGTTCAAAAACACCTGACTCAGTCACAGTATACTTTGGAAAACGATGTCACGGTGCTTAAAAAATCTCGCAAGTACTCATTGTTAAAACCTATGTTTAACAGAGAAATGGCCAGGACCGAGTTTAAAGGCCAGGACCGAGTTTTGGCTATTTTTCTTGATCAGACATAACTATTTTAATCATCAGCCAGTCCCACTGCTTAACGTCATCGAGGACGATGAGGAGGGGGCTCCATCCTGCACTTCGTTTCTATTCGCCCGCTATACGCCTTCAGCCTAGCACATTTGTTATCTAAAAATATCCAAAAAGTCTCTGTATCGATCCCAGCGCAAGTGTATAAAATAAATATTTAGTTTTGTACGAAGTTGTTTCAACCAACACTCATAAAGCTGTGCTTTTTCGCTAGTATAAAATAACCACAAAACTTGAATTTTAGATCTTTATTGTTATGTACCGGCGTGTAATTTCTGTTGTCGCGAGCGAGGAGGCACGGAACTGTTTGGTTCATAATAGCACGAATTTGGCCCTCACCACATTGCGGTCGGATACGTTATGATGCACCGGAAAATGTAGTGGTAGCCTCCTAAATATGTTTAGGTTTCACAATTTTTTTGTGTGTATACAAAATATACAAATTTTTGACATTATAAATACTTAAATATTCAAATACTTGTAATACTTATATTATAAACTAAATTATGGGAACCGTATATTTTTCCGGGATAAAAAGTATCCTATGTATTGCCTAGACTTAATAGCTATTAAAGGAAAAAGATTTATTCGAATCCGTTCAGTAACTCCGGAGATTAGCATGTACAAACAGACAAACATAAAACTTTTTTTGTCGATTGGTGTTCTATTAGTGTTCTTAAGCACCTATTGATTAGTTTGTAAAAATATTAACTGTACAGACACGCCAATTTTCCTTTTTTATTATATGTATAGATTTACTATTTTATTAGTACAGATTGGAAATTGTATTTGTTTGTTTATTTCTTTGTCTTTCCTTCGTACCCGAACGACTATGCTTCTCGACATGATTTTTGCCAGACTTCTTTTTAAGGTTCAGTAACATATACGCTACATTTTAACCGACTTCCAAAAAGGTGAAGGTTATATGCTCGGCCGTATATTTTTAAATAACAATTACTTAGCCGTTTGTGAGCCGATTTTTAAATTATTTCGCACTTGTATTAGGTATAATTCCGATTTGGTACCATGTTTGTAAAAGTAATGATATCCATGAGAAATCGAGGAGACCTCTTAAAATTTGTATGAAAACATGTAGAGATTTTCAGGAAACATGTAGATATTTTCACTTTTCTCTTCACTAAATATGCTTTCAAAATGTAAGATTTGATACCAAGTTGATTCTGAAGGTGCTACACGGAATCATTCTGAAGGTGCTATCATTATCATCACCAACATATATATGCCTTGAATTATAACAGTTTTTCCACTTTTTCGTGGTGTTTCACATTGAAAAATAGTGGCATGAATAATCATTATTCATAGCCGTTTATAGATTTATTTTAAAAATTGTTCTTTTAGTATTGTATAAAGCATAATCCAAATTTGGCACTATTGAAGAAATCGACTCAGAGCCAGTTGTCGAATCTACGTTGTTTGGTCCGGAATATGGCAATTCCATTAAAGTCGGAATCTGCCGGCTAGGTTCTGCATAACGTTGCCAACTTAGATCTGAAGTTTGGCTCTGAATTAACACCCCGATAGAATTATATATTTACGTTTTGCAAGCGGTAGCATTGCTTACCCAAGCGGTAGTATTTAAATTTGAAAATAACGTATAATGCGAAAGTTCTGAAAAAAGATGTTTTTCCATGAACCAATCCTTGTTCCTCTCCATCCTTTTTATCTTATTAATTCTGTGCCAAAAATCAAGCCTATGATTATTTTGTTACGGGTATGAAGGAGACAAATAAACCACATTTTCTGCTTTACAATATTTGTATGTTTAATTAAATAAGAAAAAAAAAAATTAAAACCGACTTCAAAAACTTTCTTAAAAACCAATCGTTCTTATGAATGTTTTCTAAATGAAAAGGATCAAATCTCAAATCAAATTAGATATTTCTGTACTCAATATTCATAATTTTAAAGTCGGTACCAGCTCTATCTTAAGCAAAAGTTTTTTCGTAAATATCTCAAATTTCCTGGGCTGTAACCAACTTCAAAAGTATGTACAGAAATAGTTGAGGCAGTCATTCAAGTTTAGAAAAAGACACACATTAAGAATAAGAATTTTTTGATCCTTTTAAGATGGTTTTCAATAAAGTTTTTACTTCCTTGGAAGTTTTAATTTTTTCTTAATAGTATTAAGATAACATCATAGGTAATTATTGTTTCTAAGATTTAACAAGACTATTCGTATTTTACGCGACTTTCAAATTCCACACAATCGAAGCCGCGGACATAAACAAGCAGAGTAAAAGATTAGATGAAAAAAAAAACGTGTAGTAACAGTAACACTAGTAATCTGTGACTGAGGTGACTAAAGTAAGGATGATTAATGGGTAGACGGTGATAATAATTTACGGAAGACGGTCTACGTACGGCGCTATCAATCAAGTGATATATGTAATGTGACGCGAACACTCTGGTTATCTTCATCAATATGCTGTGTGCGATATTAGCGACCTGAAAAAGGTTCTGCACCAATTAATTAAAATTAAAATTTATACAACTTTATATACCTAAATAGCGCACAGACCATTGTTTCCAATTACTTTACAATAATACCAATAATAATCGTTAATAATAACAAAACATCATGACCGATTTCCAAAGTAAATAGAAAAATGATAAATAAACCGACCAACTTGTGTGTGTGTGTGTGCAAGTGCACAAGTGGAACAAGTGCAACTTGAACTCGCCTCGTGAAGGTTCCGTACCAGTAAAGAACTAAAAATTGAAAAAATGTCTTTCTGAAAATTGAACAGCTTCAAATGGTCACGGCATATCAATATATAGCGAGATGTAGACGTACTGCTACGCCATCTAGTATCAATAGGACGAAACCGCCATAAAAGTTTCTTTGTTGTATGAGAGCTACTCTTAAAACTAAAAGAGACGGTCAGACAGATAGACAGCTAGACAGACATAGTAAAAGGAATGTTGGGTCAAAATGAGTTCTAGGACGAACTATCTTATATTTTTTTGGACTAATACCGACGTCTATTGATTTTTTAGTGTTAATTTTATTGCCAAATAATGAGAGCTTGTTAATTTTTTTAAAATATATTGTTCAATAGCAATTAAAAAGAAAATTGCAGTAGGATTTTACGTCACACATACAAACACTGAACATCGCAACACACCCATACATAACACGTTATATGAAGTTGCTATATAAGCTCCATTAAACATCACAAATAAGAGCTGACACATCTCGAGAAATATTCTCAGACGAAATAACATGTTGCGTAGTTCCCCACTCACTAACTCCACTTAACACATTAGCAGAATCAGTTGAGTAAACAGAGCGAATGCGGGCTGGAGGTTTACTCAGTCGTACCCTTTTTATAGCTGTGTTTGCTATAAACTAACTAGCTGACCCGTCGCGCGTCGTTTTGTCTTATTCATAGGCGTTATTGTCAAATATTAGCGCAACCCTAAGGTCGATTGTCCACTAACACCGTCATCCGGGAACGAGAATATTTCGGCAGGATAAAGTGCAACTTTATGTCATAGTCTATAGGTTTCATTTTCCTCTACGCCTTTGATGACGGTGACGACATTGACGATAAAGCAATGTCGCTAAAAATGAAACTAGCCTAGATCATAAAATTGCATTTTATAGGGCCAAAATAATAACGTTCTCGGTTGACGGTTTTGACAAACAGCGTAAGGTCCGGCTTACATTTAATTAAGTACAGTAGCGAGTTAACAAAACGGTCAACTAAAAATTTAGTAGTAAGTATTAAGTGACGTTCAAACGTCGCCTAAATTTGAAGTTAAGTAATCATAAGTTGCTGGTTCGATAACAAGATAAGTCTCCATAAATTGCTCAATTACTCCAAAAAAAACTAATTTCATTTAATATTTTACTAAACTAAATACCTATTGTATTAAAATGTTTGATAAATGAAATATTTTAATATGAACTGTAAACTTAAACTCAATCGTTTACACGCTGGTGAGTTAAGTTGGCGGGGTGCGGGAGATGCAAGAGGGGTAGCACTTCGCACTTAACTCGCCAAAAAAAAGGATCACGTTCTATTTAAGCCAACTTAATTAACAATTCTTAACTCGATTTTACCGTTCAAACGTCAAAAATAACTAAACTCGCCGATCGCGCAAGTTAACTCGGCACTAAGGCTGTTTGTCCATCGCAAGCCGACACTGTCAATGAGATTATTTTGGACCAAAAATGCAACTTAATGGTTCCATTTTCTTGTTACATTACTCTAGCGTCTATGTCGACGCCCATGTTATCCGACGTCCTTCCAAAATAATCACGTTGGCGGTCACGGCCTGCGTTGGACAAACGGCCTAAATGCCCCTTTTACGATGGCATATTTCGAAATATATTCCGAAGCTAATGAAGTCTAGAAACGCTATGGGCCGCGTGCATGTGAAAAAAGCAAACACTATGCATTTATTCCGAAACTTACACCAGTGTAGTATTGACGTTTATGAGTTATGACACAATAGTAGTATGACGTCAGTTATATAATGTAGCATTAGAGCACTGGTCAATATTTTGGAACCTTAGCACTTGGCGAAATTTGTTTCGGTACAAACGAAACTATGTCAAACTAATATTTATGAAGTATACACTAATATAGCCGCAGAAATATTTCTTCCAAGCACAGTTTATATTTTTATTGGATATGTTGAACAATATTTCTATGTTTAATATCTATTGATAAGTACAAATTTTGTACTCATCAATAGATATTCAACAAAGATTCATGGTCCATCCAATCCAATTCTAGGTAACACGCTAAGGCCTCGACGCAAAATAGGGTTTTTAAGAGTATGCCTTATACTGAATCGAAAGTTGACTTGTACGTTTATTCACACTCAATCGAAACTTGAGATAATGAATTGTTACTTGGCTTTTAAAAGTATGTATAACAGATAATTTATCTAAAAATGAATCAATAAAGTTGAAGTGTTTGTTTGAACGCGCTAATCTCAGGAACTACTGCCCGGAATCGAAAAATTATTTTTGTGTTGTCCATTACATGTTAGTCCATTCATCGAGGAAGGCTATATAACATCGCTCTACGACTAATAGGAGCCGAGCAGTATTTAAAAAATGTTGTAAAAACGTGATAATTTAAAAAAAAAGTTTCACTCAGACGTAGTCAATACTTAGTAGCAACAATTAGTAATTATATAAAAACATTTTTTTTTTAATTGTGGACCAAAACAAGGAGCTTGTTGTGTGGGCTCCTATAACTTTGCGATTGTAATCACTGTGAAAACCCAGAGTGTGTGAGTATCTGAGTGTGTGCGTATGTGAGATATAAAAGAGTGTGCGAAAAACTCAATCGACTGATTTACATAGTGATCCATCAACGCACAGGCCAAACCACCGGACTGATCGGGCTGAAACTTGGCATGCAAGTTTTTTTAATGATATTTAGGAGGCGAGCGAGTAGACGGGTTACCTGATTTAAAGCAATTGCCGTCGCCCATGGGCACTCGTAACATCCGGAGAGTCGTAAGTGCGTTACCGGCCTTTATGAGGGTTTGGCACTACGTTTGGCTACGGACGCTCATAAAGACAACAACAAAGAAAGTAGATGTTATGACGTAGACAAGCGCTAAGAAGCGATTGTAATAAATTCTACCCCAGAAAAAATAAATAGGGGATGAAGGTTTGTATAAAAATAATGGGCGGGCAAAAGCTAGTATAACACAGTTACATAGATAACTGTTATTATTTCTATCAGGGAAGTTAAAACAAAACCAGATTGCGGATCTAAGTTGGTTGCGATATGTCGAACCCAGCCTACAAATAACCACTTATATGGAAATTATATACCGACCAGATGACGGAGGCCCGTCAACTGGCTCTGTATCGATTTGATTGTACGCCTTGTGGTTTCTAATATGCATAAAATCTCACGCAAGTAATGATATGAAAGTATTGAAGACTTCTATTATTATTTTGCTGGATATGGATGTACAATATTTCAATAATAGCTATATTTTGAGTATAAATATTATTTAAACATTACAAATTCATGTAAGCGAGCGCTGCATAAAATAATGTGTTGTTGTAAGAACTTCGACGTATCGTATATGTTTTGGTTTACTTTAAACAAAACATTACCTTGTACTTAAATTTTTTTTATAACTGATAAAATACATCGATGGATGAGAATCGGTCTCATCCTTTAATATATTTTACAAGAAGATGTTGCCTACAGCTTCAATAACCAAATTCAATGAATTGCCCAGGCAATGAGCAGAGAGTCCAGACTCTCTGCTCCAAATTCACCTAAATTGAAATACATTTAAAAATATTTGATTGCTGGTTTTGAAGCTTACGCAACCGGCATCTTGGGGGTTTGTTAGAGTAGAATTAGTAGTCTTAGTTTTAATCCGCTTTGGATACATACGGCCTAAAAGGAAACAGATTAAAAAATATTATCGAAATTACGCGCTTCCGTTCATTAACTTCAAGGTTTACGGTTTAGTCGAAATAATTAAATCCCCAATTTCATCCACGTCCAAACCATACTCTAATTATGTAATAATATAAGGTTTCCATCGTAATTAAAATTATTTTAATTAAGATCGCACATTTAAAGTTAATTTGATCATTCCTAAAAGGAAAACGAAACATATTTAAAGCGCTCAAAACATTGAGATGTAATAAATTAAAATACGGAGTAGAGTTGGCAAGCGTGCAAATGGCTCAGTTATAGCCGGGGAGATGAGAGTACTATTTTTGGAGTAGCTCGAGCGTCCCAGTATGTTTTTAAGATTAGGTAAAATGGAAAAGAAAATAATAAAAGATTTTTTTGTTTCAGCTGTGGGTTAAGACGCTTCAGCGATTTTAAGGCTATAAAAAGAAAATAAATTGAAAATTTATCGCATGATTTTAGGTAACAAGACTTAAAGCATTTAGTTGAATGTGACATAAAATGTCTGATAAGCTTGGTTACGAAAATATGAGGCTTTCTTTTTCTATATTATTACATACCTTATCTTAAAGTCATCGTTTCTTTATGTTAAAATGTATTTTAACACCCTCTACCTTAACCTGACAATTCAGTACTTAAATATTACTTTTTACAAACAAAATAATCTGATTTTATATGATACCATGATAACCAGAGACATATAGAAAGTCTACGTTAGCTTAATCTGACGCGCTCGAGTAAATCCAAAATTCTCCTCTTGTCTCCCCTGCTATTAGGAGGATATAGTCGACCCATAGCTGTTATCTCTATGGGTTTTCAGGTGTGATGCCTTTAAAATGATTTGCGTCGTCCTCTATGCTATCCATATTTCCGTACTCCTTGCGTAAATGGTAAAGTGTGTTTATTTGTCTGTTTGTCCTTCCTTTACGCTAGTCACCTGAAAGAAAGCAACTTTTGTCGCCCGTGGATATAGATAGTATCAGACTAGTTGCAATGAGAAGAATAGTTACAATGGAAGAAAGCTTCCGATAAAGTCTTTCGACGTTTGAAAAGCACAAACGCTGTTTTACGTGGGTCTTTCTAGGTGGTGGTATTTCACCGCCTCCTATTCGAATAGTCACACGTAAGTAATTTAGTTGGCTTACTAGCTTCTTCGATATAATATTATGTTATAGATTCTATCATCATTAACGAGTCGCGCTTTGTTTCGATGTTATCTGACCCTAATACATTGGTTTTATTTGACGCGGGTTGGAGGTAAAAAAGTGATTTAAGCGTTAACGTTAAATTAAGCCATCAGCACGGGTCGCGAGGATGGGGTAAGAAGGGGTAAGATGGGGTTAGATGGGGTAGAATAGGGTAAGGGGTTGGGGAAGACAGCCGTTAATCAAAGAGTAACGTCGCTTGACATCGAACCATCGATCGCGGCTCCCTAAGCCCTAAATACTATTACAACTTTCAACATTTAACTTTTTTATTCTCAACTAGAATTTATACTTTTCGTCGGAAAAGTTGCAAAGATTTAAAACGTAAAACGCATAGTATATTATATTATAAAGTAAGTAATAAAACTTTAGGAAAGTGTGCCTTATATAGATTTCACTTTGAAAGTAGGAGCGCTGAAGTGAAAAAAAATGATTTTGTATAAGTTTTTACTTACAAATCACAAAATCATTCGTTCGCTTTCAGCGCTCCTATTTTTACAGTAAACTCTATACACGACACACATACGAACCCTAAAGTTTTATAGTGATAAAACTTTAGGATTGTTATGTGTCTATCTCATTGTATTGACGGATTTTGTTTACGTCAATGTTGCCACTTTTAAATCACCCGTGACTCGATATACCGGAAACGTTGCTATATTGTAATATTTGTACTAAAATCTACTAAGCCGGGTTTTAGTTTCTACCAAAAAATTTCCTTTATTTATCAATGAATATTTATATAGGCTGTTTCCTATTTTTATTTATATTCAAATTACAATTATTATAATAAATTAAATTATCAACTAAACTAAACATAATAAAATAAAAATATACAAACTCAAAATAAAAGTATAAAAACTTTAAAAAGAAAACCTTTTCCAAAACTGGCTGGGCTGTCTTCATTATCTTTTTAAAATGTTATATTATATTTTATACTTTAATATCAATTGCCTATTATAATCTACTAAAAGGTTTTAGACTACCTACTAAACCATTATTCATTTGTAGCAAAAAATATAAATTTACTAAATGTGGTTACACCCCGCTGGGGCCCGGCACGCTCCGTCAAGGTGTGCGATACGCGCATCCATACTTTCATACAATTGTATAGAGGCGGATTTTGCCGCTGAGACTCGGCACGCTTCGGCCCGGCATAGTTTGCTCACACCTTTTATCTCATGTTTTAGCGCACAGACGAAATTCGGTCGGGCGTAAGTTCGGAAGCTCTTTGGGGGTAATGTTTCTTATGGCAGCACATGAATTTCGGCCGCGTAGTTTCGATCCATCGTGTTAAAACACTAACAAAACATAAACGACGTAACAGTAAAAACGTAATACGTACTTATATTTGTCACAATAATAAAGCTTAATTAAATTATAAAAGTTATTGAAATTCAGAAAAACGGATAAAATTAAACTTCTCTTGAAAATCTGCTAAGATTTAAAACGCATCGGATATATTATAAGAAATCTCGCTAGGCCGACTTTCCACTTTACCGACCTCTCGAGAAGTCGATCGGAACTTTAAGAGTCCAATTTCGAACTTAATAAATCTAGATAGGATTTATTGAAGATTTCATAAATTTTCTTCCATATCATGGGAAGTTAATGAAAATTCTGCCTTTCGTATAGCTGAGATGTGAATTGAGAATCGATAGAGTACGTTCATATGGCGTTAATTGTGCGATATGTTTTTATGCGTGTGCGATATCTATGTGATGCGAACCGCGTATACCTTTTACTATTTAAATAAAGTTTGATAATTCATTATTTTAAATATTTCTAAAAATACAAAAATAGAATCCTGAGGCACGCCACAGGAAATGCTAAGAGAGAAACTTTTAGAAAAACTCTCGTTTCAACTGTCAAAAAGTCAGCTTCCTTTTATAAATGAAGATTACATTTTAAAGGACGAACGCCAAAACCGAAACTTGCCCAAAGATACGACATCATTAAAAACATCGAAAAGAATTTTGTTTTCGGAATTTTTAAAAATCCAATTATTATTAGGAATTGAGTAACTGTACATTTTCCCAGATAATGAGAACATAATAATGAGGAGGGTAGACGTCAAAGCGAAAATATGTCATTACTTTCTTTGTTGTAAATTAATAATTAAGCTCATACCTAAGCTTGTATGAGCTTGGAATTCTTGAAATGATTGTTTGAAACTTTATTATAATTAAAAGCATACAAAGGAGCTACCTAATTACAAGCTCGTGAGTTTTGACAAAGCATACTTTAAAAGGTTATTGAAAATTCATATCGCATAAAAAATAGAAATCGTACATAATGCATTATTTTGTACGATAATGTTGTGAAAATGAAAAAGTTATTAATGAAAACGTTTGGAATACCATGTTCGTTTACTCGAATATTAGAAATGGAAAAGTGTATCTGGTTATTTGTTTGTTTGTTCATACTTTATTCACATCCCAAAAAACGTCCATATTATAAAGTGTAAATTTGCATGCTTGTCTGTCAAATTACAAATATTGAAATACTTTTAGTAAGATTAAGGACCTGTTTCACCGCTTACTTAGTCTATTTACAAACTTATTTGACAGATGTTGTATCTGTAAGAAAAGTTATGGATGACTTAACAGAAACTTTATGAGTAAGCAGTGAAAGACGCCTTTAATGTTTTCGTGAGATAAAACATGAAAATAAAATACTCTTATTTTCTCTAAATAATTTAAATAATAAGTTAAATACTCTAATTTCCGTGACCACGTCCGTATGTGAAAGCTAATAACCATATTATTAATTAAATAAGATCTAATTCCATGTGAAAGCAGCTTAAGACGTGAATTTCCGAGGACTTAAGCGTCCATAATGTACTAGCTAGTAAATAAGGCTCTGGCCATAAAATAAGGAAATATTTTCTTGTAAAAGTAAAGTCCGCGTCGTATAGGGATTTAGCCGTCCTAAACGAAAGCTGTGTTCAGACACGAAACCGACGAAAGGGCATTACCCTCGAACCTAACAAGACTAACAAAAGAAAGATTATATTATGCCATCGTGAGCGGTCCGTGTCCGAAAGTTTATAGTTTTTTGGCACTGATAAATTAACTGCCAACCAACTAACGCACTAAAACAGTACGCACCAATACGCACATGTGTGTACTACGATACTACCAACCAATCAGAGATTTGGGCAATTTCTTTTTCCGAACCAAACTAATAACATTTCCGCTCTAGCTTTCTCTGTGCTCGATGTATTTTATCAACGATATTATAATATTATCTTGTTATATAGCAACAACTTATATCGTGTATATGAAACATACTAAATCATATTTAAAAAGTATCGGTTCCTGTGTTTTTTTCCAATAATTGGATACAATCAAATCACAAAGAATACGCTTTTCCCACTGCCACCTTAAAACATAAGTAACTAAAAATTAAGAGGTATATAAGTTAGTATATAGATAGCAACTTATTTATTCCTTTGTTTGTCATTCCATTACACCCTAATATAGAAACCAATTGAATTTTTTTTCGATATAGTCTTAGTTAAAAGGTTGGAGACTAACATAGACTACTTTGGGCTTCAGAAAAACACAATATTTCCAATGGAGGCTTACAAGAATACTCGTATTTTAATACGATTTTCTACGCGATCAAAGCTACAATCAGAAGTTAGGTTACTCAAAAGTATCACTCAGTTTTGTTACACCTATATTATTTGCTTTTGAAATTTAAAATGATAACTTTTTAAAACACATGGTGAGAGAGCAAAGGTTATGAAATGTGTTCTGAACTGGTACTGCTATTGAGCTTTGTAGTAGCAATTAGGTCATGTAGGGATGGGGGCTTGTAACTATCGAGTATCGATATGCAAAAAACAATATATTGTACTACGAGTGTCGGCAAGAATGCCAGCGGAGCAGGGGGCTATACGTGTTAATTATCGCTTTTGATGAAATCACGGAGCAAGCAAGTCACCTGGTAGAAAGTAATTGTCGTGGTTTATGGACACTTGTAATATCAGAAGATTGCCTGTTTCCTGAATGTTCTTTGCCAGTCTTTTATAATACAGGTATAGATTACAGAAATAGGGAAAGGGAGTAAGGAATATGAAGCGTAGAGAGTTGGGTCTCCGGTAAATTCACTAACTTGGCGAAACATAGCTCAAACGCTGTTTTACGCCAGTTTCCTCTGAGTTCGAACCGTTATAATATTATTTGTTCTACATTCTTAAACAGCTAGACAGTTTTGTATATTGGCCATCTAGCTAGCTGGTTTCCTGAATAAGCTAATTGGCTACTTTTTACTGAGAGAAAGTATTTTTTTCCTTTGAACCACGAGTAAAACCGCAGGGCACAGCTAGTATAAAATGAACACATTCTTAACTGATGCGATCATTGCTAAAGGATAGTGAACCTTATAAGAGGAGAAAAATCTAATTTTTGTGCTAAATTTATTTTTAAAATATTTTTTGTACCTTTGCTTTAAATATTAATCAGTTGTGAATTCTATCGACAGGCATGGTACATCACCAAAAGACTTCTTCACAAAAAGTAACGAGACGAGGAAATGAAAATGTCCTGCTTACTTTCGGGGAAACAAAACTTGTATGTCAAAAGAACAGCAGTCATTATTGTGTATTGAAGGATAAATATAAAAGGAATAGCTTTTGCCCGCAGCTTCGCACGCGGTAAATATTTTATACAAACTTTCGTTATTCCCTTGCGGGTAGAATTTATTACTTATTCTTAGCGGATAGCTTATAATAAAATACATTTTATTTCGATTAAATACTAATCTTTAAGGATTCCTTCTTTTTTTATATTGAGTGTCCACAATCCATGTGGACAGAGCCAGGGTTAAAAGCTTGTAAACCATGAAAAATAGGAAAGTGTATTTGTTTGTTTATCCTCCCTTTACGGCCTAAGAAATTGATAAGTAGACTTAAAAGGATGAAGACTAAAATAGTCTATGGTAACCAAAGGGGTAATTTTTGTCTTGGAAAAACATAACGTTTATAAAATATTAGTATTTCTACGCGACTTTCACATCACTAAAATACAGTTTTGATTGACGAGTTACTTGTTACAGCATATTGTGACCCGTACTTTAATGCTGTATCAGTACGAAGCTGAAGTTTACCGGCAGTAACTCTAATTCGAGAACTATTCCACTATCCCTTCTACCACTTTTCTAAGTGAAATAGTGGAAATAGATACTCGTAGTGAAATAGTTTGAAAACAAACTAAATGGCCAAAAACAGAACACCCAGGAACCATCGCAATTTAAACATCAATAACAACGCTACTTAATCATCAAGCGATCTACATACGTAAGCAGTCGACAGCCGCCGACACGTGTCGTCAACATAAGCCGGCGACCTTTTGGCACACGTACTCACGCATGTCGCAGATATGCCTCTAAAATGTGACCGAAATTAATTAGCGTCGACGATATCTGTGGCTTAGCTCTGTATCTTAATTGATAAACTCGCGTTACTTCGAACTCAGCCCAGAGATCGCGAGGTACATACAATACAGTTACATTGACTAGACATTCGACTTTATTTAGAAATGTAAATAAAAACATAGAAAAATGTCCAAAAACACCAACAGAAAACTAGCCAATTGCTATCAGTAACAATTGGTTAGTTTTATCTATATAGTATGTAAAATGAGAAGTTATGTTAAAGCGATACGGCTTTACATAACTTCTCATTGTACATTAAGTAAAAAAATTGATATATTTATCGTACCGATAAGTTTCGACACAAGAAAGTCTGTTCTATCAATATGTAGCAGCTTACGAAATTCTCTAACTTGAAACACAAATATAGTTCGAATTACTTGTTTACCCGGGGTTTGATGTGTGCTCAGCTGATATCTATTTTATACCCGTCTTAATCTCTGACGTGAAATGTTAAGTCGATTTCCGAAGTCGTTTCTTATCTATCTAAAAGAGATGTCACCGTGGAAGAATTTACCGAGAAATATAAAAAGAAATCGCCTCCCGTAGAACTCATTTTCAATCTTGCAAAATTACCTCTCGGAATGCCAATGAAACGCAAGAATACGGGCTTTTTGTTTGGATTTTGTTCTTGTATATTGGTATACTACCAATATACCCATGAAAATATGAGTATGAAAGAATTCGATCTGTTTATCTATTGTTTTAAGCCGTTAAGCAAATTTTGATAGTGCAGTTGAAGTGACGGATGCACAAAGAAAATCTGTCAGTTCATCCCTACCATCTGTCAGTTTGTTTATACTTTCGTATTTCTACTGACGCTATGTTAGCCCTGCTGGATACTAATTGCAACAGCAGAATTGTCGAAACTGTAATAGAATAGGCTAAGGGAGGAGGGGCTAGAGATATATATTACTAGCTTTTTCCGCGGCTTCACTCGCATTAAGAAGTATTTTCATACAAACTTTCAATCCCTATTTCATAAAATTACATAAAACGCTTAAACACGTAATTTAAAATCATTCATCAATTCAATCAATCATTTAATTATAAATCAGCAGCTCAGAAATAAAATTTTATGTCTTTAACTGAACAAATGACAAACTTTTAACCCCTATTTAGGGGTAGAATTTTTAAAATTCCTTTCTTAGCGAATTTCTACCCAATAAAACAATCCTCCTTACTAAATTTTATGGCTGTAGTTTTAACAGTTTTTGCTCGGCGAATATAAATCAGTCAGTCAGTCAGGACTTGTTATTTTATATAATATATAGATATGAAGTTCACTTCACGAAAAATAGCGCAACCGCTGTTTCGCTCTTCCGCGGTTAATAACGCGGTTTTTTAACAAATATAGTTTTATCAACATAAGTTTAGGAATTATTTCAAACAAGCCTTACACTTAACAAGTGAGGTAACACAAAACTGTATTTTAATGATGAAAACTAAACCATTATCATATAAGATAGTCCGGAAAAAGTTTTTAATTTATGGAAGTAATGCAAAAATTCTGCGGCAAAATTCCATCCGCGTATTTACTTAAGCTTCATGCAAATTTTACTGAAATTTAAGGCAAATTTGAAATACTACAAACACAGAAGCGGGTGCTATAGAGCCAGGAATTTCCGCTATTTAGGGTTATTATTTAATCGAATCCAGGAGTTCCAATGAAGAGGTTCGTTGTATTTATAATGAATTATTTTAATGAGCACATTAATTATAATATTGTAATATCTCTATTTATAACTGTAATAATCAAAACAAACATGTTACTATATTGTGTATAAATTTTGTTCCTAATGATTAATGTGTAATATATCAAAGATATGTGCCACTTGATAATTCCTATATACGAGTATATACATGAATTTCCACCATAAACCTACAGTACAATCAATTACATGCATGTATTAATTGTTGCATGGAAGTACTTCCGTAAAATAAAAGCCATTTCAACATTTATCTATACTTTATTTAGTATTGGAAAATACATTGTACTGTGTATTATCCGGACAGGATGGTTCAGGCACTAAAAGCCGCGACGGCGCTCAGGTGTGTAAGATACGCGGTATCTCTGATACCGTACATAAGCTATAATGTCTTGAGAACTGAATAAGGGTAATGTGAGAGTCTAGCATCTTTATCCTACCTTACACTTTATTTTCAGGACATGACGTGAAAGGAGATGCTTGGCACAAATGGGCAGGTTCGACCGGAGAGGCCGTATGCCTCACAGAAAACTGGCTAGCGCTGTTTCGTCAAGTGAGTGACCGGAGGCCTAGCTTCCCAACACATCATTTCCTATCCGTATTTCCTAATTTCAAAGCCTTCATCAAAATGCCGGCTACAGACTAGGAACGCTTCTGATGTTACAAGGTGACCCGTCTGTTCGCTTGCCCCCAAAAGAACATGCCTCATCATTTTACAGTTTTCCTCACTATCATATTTTGAATGCTATGCCATGGTTAATTTTTTTTAAATAACGATATATGTGAAACTACTAATTTTATGTCTTGTTTACACGTATTAAGTAGATAAGAAGGTAACTAAATTTTATGCCACTACATTTTGTGTTTACATGAAGTTAATAACTGAAAATTAGGTTCCAATTTAGTTACCTACTTCTCTACTTAAGACGTGTAAACCATACATTAAATATTTCCAAAAGATTTTAAATAAGCAAGCTTATTTTTCATTAGAAGTCAGTAATAGCACCTGCAACTTGCTCGATTCCATAAAGTCGATCAAGCCACTCTCCGCCACAGGTGGCCGCAGTTGCTCAAGTGCGCGATAAGGCTGTCATTTTAAAGCTTTTTAATTAAAAGTTTATTTCATCAAAGTGGTCATATTTTATTGAGAAGTTACCGATGCTTGGGAAATTGCAAGGATACCGAAGAAGAAAATTAATGAAATGTTCGGAAGGGTCCTATTGTTGAATGTTCTTGCACTTTAGCGCAAGTCCTCTATTCCACTCCCCGTACATGTTTGTGGTACTCTTTACGAAAAAACTAGAAGAGCTTTAGACTTAGGCTTTAGAATTTTATGTATATTTATGATTTAAGTATCTATGTAGAAATTTTAATAATGAAATTGTAATAATATTATAGACAATAACAAAAAAAAAAATAATAATAAAAATATTGTACTACTAACACCATCTATGAGTTAAGATGTGCAACTGTAATGTTAAACTTATCTTAACATTTGTACATCTCATGTCATAGAAGGCGCTAACGCTATCTATGTCAGTATCTCAAGTCAAAGATGGCGTTAGCGCGATATACGACTTGAGATGTTGAATAAAAAAATTAAAATAATATCTACTAATGGTATAATATATTTTTTATTTTTTAATATTACCTAAAATCAACTTTTAGTTAAACGAACTAAGTATCCACTTATTGCATCCATTACCGTAAAATTATATTGAAAACAATATGTTACAGCTAAAAACGCATTAGAAAAACCCAATGTCATAGCATTTCTAAAATCTCGCCAGCCCTTAAAAAGCTGTGATTTTTTGCTAGTTATCGTTAGTATAGTCTATGTTGGTCGTTTCTAAGCACGATCATCGTGCAACCACTCATATTTTTTGTCAATGATGAGGTCGAAATCATGTATATCTTTACGATCGTGCTTGCGCGTCATCGTATATATTCGCTGATCATAAATATTAGTAAGACTTACAAAATATACGTGTAATTGTCATTCCATGTGACCTTCGTGTAATTACAAAATGTCGTTAGAGCCGAGAGGTCTACCCAAAAGGATTAGCCGTCTGAAAAGTTCTAAAAAGAATGGAAACTATTTTACCGCGTAATCCGCAGCAAAGTAGCCCCGTTGTGAGTAACTTAATAAGCCTTTTGGGCAATATTTCTGCACGAAATGTTGCAAAAAATCCCTACTGTAAATTTTATCTTGATTGGGTATAAATGTAGCAACCCGCTTTTTAGGTGTATCTTTTATTCGTTATTTTCTACGAGTATTATTTGCGTTGTACAGTATTTATTATTCACGGGTGTGTTTTAGACGAAGCGTTGTTTTAAACAATTTCAGTAGCTGTATTGACTTTTTTTAGGAAGCGTTGGTTGTAGTGTTCAGTGTTTCGTGTATTATAGTCTGCTCAGAATTTTACTATAATAAATGACGTCATAATATTTGGACACTCTCTTACATAAATAATGATATGTTTTCGTACCACTTATACCAAATTGAAAAGTAATTCCATGAAGCATTATCATGTCTACTTTACAGCAAACGGGATGGGATGAAATATTTTCTCGTAAAAAATCACGGCAAACGAGCGTGAACACGCGTAGAGAGGCCTGATAGATGTAGTCGTAACCGTGACGAGTGTTAGCTCTTACTAACAGCTCTAAAACATTGTATAAACTAAGACAAATACTCTTTTGATCCGTTATCTTTTCTAATATCATTTGCGAGTTTGTGTATTTCTGGTTAATCCCTGAAGGAACCTTTTTCATCATTAGAAAACTACATCATCCGAAATTACAATTGGCGTGGTTTTATTTCAATGAATGACTTATTAAATGGCTATAGCCGAGACGGTAATACAGACCGACGGAAAAACATAGTAATGGTATAGACCATGTAGGATCTGTGTTAGCAACTCTTTGACTGTGGCAATGCTAAGTATGCTGATATGATTCTACAATGAAAGTTGATGCTTGGTCGGTAATAACTTTCTTTTGATGATGATGCATTATTTTTTTTTTCTTGCGGCTAGCTCATATCATTACTTTACATTTTCGTTCCTAGAACTGACTTTTATTCGGTCAACTTTTATAAAAGTTAGACGAATTAAAGTCAAAGCTGGCGAAAAGTTGATTTATTAAATTACAAATACTTTCTTTGGTTCAGTTATTCGATGATTACTTTCCAAGCCACGGGGACCTGTGGAGATGTTATAATTACGTGTGAGTTCTCGTTGAATTTCATTTTATCAATATATATTTTTTTTTCTGAGAACTATAAACTATCTGATGTCCAAGGAGTCCGATTTAATCCGTGCTTCTTGAATGTCGGCAATTTTCTTCAAAAACTTTTTTCGTGTATATTGAGGGAAATCGAAAGACAGTCAGTTGACGGACCTACGTCATTTGGTCAGAATATGTCAGTTCCATTTAAGTTGTGATCTTTCGGCTGGGTTGGACATAACCTAACCAAATTACTTAGACCCATGATCTGTATCTGTTTCAACTTCTCTGATTGTACAATATTGTCCTAGATATAAACAAATGTATGAGAACAATAATATGAGGTATAGAAATTATAATCTGTACTAATGCTAGCGGTTTTGTAAGATGTCGTATTGCCGGTCTTGGTTTGTGAATTTAAACCATCCTCAAATCCCCTTGATTACCTATATATTTTTTAATCAAAATCGGTCCAGTTGTTTAGGACACGGTAGTGTTTCTGAATTGATTTTGCTGAAATATGGTACAGAAATAATTGCGTCCCTGGAAAGGACATAACACACTTTATATTTCCCGAAAGATAGACAAATATCACGTTACTGAAACTAACATATTAACCCAAATAAATGACATAATATAATGAGATATTATAATACTTTCACCTCGATACACACATACTTTACGTATATTGAAATAACTTCAAGGACTCTCCGCCATACTTCACATTGTTATGAAAAAAAGTTTTCCGAATAAACGTAGATTATGCCATCAGTGTCGGCGGCAGGATATTGAACTGTTGTTTATCTCAAACCGATACGGTAAGTTTCGATGTTCAACTTTTCCCCTACCCCGAGCCCCTGTAGGAGGGGAGGGGGGGACTATTGATGTATACATTAAGTAATGTTATTAGTACTTTACTTTTATGTTTATACTTGAAAGTTGTATGTAAATGGAGGCTCGTATCCAATACTTCTGGATGATACCAAAATATGTTGATGTACTTGCATTTTTTACGACAACTTCAAAGATGGTTACTTGATGTCGCCACTTGTATGACGGAATTATTTTTATCGCAAAACTAAATTTTACTATATAAAATTAAATATATGCACAATCTATTCATATTGTTTACATTATGTAATAGCATATTATGGCATATAGCTTTCGACTTTGGTCGGACTTGTGCAGGATACTTAAAGAACTCGGAGTGCTGCCACCACCGTATTGCTCTCGGTCAGGCACTTAATGACAATAATAGAGGCATTGTTAAAATCAATAAGACATTTTCTAAGCCGTGAAACTTTGAAAAAGGCTTTAGATAAGGCTGCATTATGTCATCAATTCTCTTTAACGTCTACGGAGAATATACACTAAGAAAAGCCTGAGAAGATTGGAAAGGTGGAGTCGCAATAGGTGAAAGCGAAATTTCAAATCTATATTATGCAAATGACAACACGTTACTGGCGGCAAGTGAACAAGAAATGGCAGAGCTACTTGACAGAATAAAAAAATAAGCCTTGACAAGGGCTTAAAAATAAACAACACAAAACCAAGCTCATGGTAGTTGATAGAACTAGCACACCACCCCTCTCAGGACTGCTTGATATCGAAATAGTCTCTGATTTTGTATATCTAGGATCCAACATATACACTGCTAAACATTTTTGTAAATTTACTACAATTTTACTACGCAAATGCATCCTAAAATTACAAAATATTGTATTGTATATTGGAATTTAAACACGCATTTATTGTAATATTACATTTTGTAATAGCTCAAATACGATGTAGGTAGCATTTTTACAAATATTCTGTAATAAATTGTGTAGTAAAATTGCATGACTCAGTTTCACATTTCTAAAAATGTGGTGCGTAAAAACTTCCTACACAAATTTAGTAAATTTACTATGAAAATTTTTAACAGTGTGCATCAACAGTGGGCATTTGTGCCTCAGCAAAAGCTCCACCTAGCTATTACAAAACTGCTTATTGATCTATCTCTACTAGTTTCATTTATTTATAAATGAAAATACGTAAGCAGTGTTTAATTTTAGCTCACATAAAAAATGTATTATACATTTTTTGTTAATTTCATACATTAAATAATATGAGGGTATTTGTAGGTATACCTTATTACATTAACGGAATATAAGACTAGTTTAATAATGAACTTATGTTATATTTTGCTTTTGCCTTATATGCATATGTATGTAGATGTAAATTAAAACAAAAGAACATATTATATACGGTCGAACTGAGAAATCTGCTCGTTTTTAGAAGTTGGTTAAAACTTTACTTAAACAATTTGTGAATTCAATAAAATTAATAATTTAGAATAAAAATGTTGTGACCTTTTAGAGGTTTTTGTGTTGGGCTTATGACTCTATATTTTAGAAATTGTAGAAGAAAAATATCTATTCTTACGTACTAATATTATAAATGCAAAAGGGTGTCTTTCTGTCTGTCTGACATCTCTTCACAACCATACTGCTGAAGTATCTGTCAAAATTTTGTATGAAGATACTTTGTTCCCAGGAAGAAACAAATATACAATAGCGGATATACGTAAAAAAACAAAATGTAATTAATGCAAATCATTATGATAGTGGGCTAAGTGATATGCATAATGCCAAAAAATCTCTGAATTCTGATGAGAAATAAGTAAGATTAACGATTTTAGTTTTCTACCTATCTCTTTCTATCAAAACGGAATTTAGTATGGACTTTGTATGCAGCTTATAGACGTTGACGTCACAATCAATATCGGATCTCTCTTTCTAACTGACTACTTTAAAGATATCGGATCTCTATTTCTGACTGACTACTTTAAAGTCTTATAACTTTGTCATTATCAATTTTATCAAAAAAACCAATTAGGCTCCATCGTTTTTCAATAACAATAGAATTATTTAAACAAAGAATTAAAAATTATGTATAGTCTCTATTCCCACGCGATACATTAATTAATAAATTTTGGTACAACGGAGTTGCGGGCGTTAACTAGTAGTTATTATAAGTAGAGGTCACCCTGTGGTCGAAATTCGACCGTCAATATTTAAATCCATCGGGTAGAGGAGCTATAAACAAAATAATCTATTCTCAATTCAATCACAGACTTCAATTTGGCAGAAAGGTCTCGTTTCCATTAAAGGTAAAAAAAATAAAACCTAAAAAAAAGACTTCAACAATTAAACAAAGGAGTAAATGTATGATTATCGTGTCATGACAAAATTTTGTAGTGTGCGTATTGTACTTTGTGTAGCCTTTTATGTATTAAAAATATGCAAAATTAAAGCGTATTTTAAAATAATATTGGTATTCAATACTCCTCTTCCATAACAAATATAACTAGGAGAAATTTCATGCCTTTTAGATCTACGCGTATTTCGTAAAAAGGGGTACAAAGTTTTCGCTCTCGTATTAATATATAGATTTGTGGTTAGGGTAATCTATACATATAATAAAACAGTAAAAATGGTGTGTACATTTAATTTAAAAAAATATATTAACGAAAAGTAATAGAACACATATCGATAGAAAAAAGTTGTCTGTTTGTATGTAATCTCGAAAACTACTGGACGGATTTGAATAAATCTTTTTTTGTTTAATAGCTATTAGGTCTGGGCAACATATAGAATACTTTTTATTCCGGAAAAATGTACGTTTCCCGCGTGATATACAAATTTTTGCGCAACGAAATTGCGGGCGCCAACAAATAGATAACAATATCACGGATCTAGAATACCTGTTAGATTGTTAGAAAAAATGTCCGTAACTTTTGCTCGGTTGACGGGCAGTTTAAACCAAATTATTATTTATCACTAGCACAAAAACTAACAGAATGTATGGAATTATATTTGCTACTGACGTCAACAGATTGTCTAATCATATTCAAAATTCGACCTCAACACAGCAGAATATCTTCTAATTCCATTGCACTAAATGGTACCAACATATTTTTTATACAATATGCATATGATATGTGTATTGTGTACCACCTAAATTTTTTACCTTTATAAATTATTATTTTCGATACTACGTAAGTTAACAATATGAATGATTAAACTTCGAAACTATACGAGTTAATACTAATCAATTTTGTGCTTAACCAAATATGGCTATTAAAATCTCTTTGCCGTGCAGACATTATTAATGGCTATTATGCCTATTGAAGTCTGACGTCACGTGACTTTTTTTGCTTATCGCGATGGCAATTTTGTGTAAAATTGCATCAAAATTGGTTAAGCAGTTTAAATATAAAAAACTCATAAGTGAGTCAGATACATTCAAGTATTTTTGATACTGTGATAGTTGAGCCAAAATTCGTTTGTCACGTAGAAACTGTTTTTTTTTTTCGGGATTAAAAGCATTCTATGTCCTTCCCCGGAACCACAAAATATCTCCGTACCAAATTTCAGCGAAATCGGTTCATCGATTTGTGTGCGATTTTGAAAAAGTAACAGACGGAGAGACTGTATGGAAACAAGTATGATTTTGTATGTAAATATAAATTATATATAACTTGTTGTAATATTTTGTTTAAATAGTAAATTTCCATAAATATTTTAAACGATGAAGTTTTTCTTATAATACGAGTATTATGTAACTACCGTACTTAATCGAAGTAAATCTGAAAATACAGTGTGATTTCTAACAGTTACCAACCTAGGTTAGTAAAGTTGAACCGAAGTGAAAACGAAATTCTAGACTCCCACTTTCACTTTCATCGGACTTTCTTGACGGCGATTAGTTTGTAGTGTTATTATTTACTCAGATAAGCTTATGTAACAGATCTAATTTTGATTTGAGCGTTACAAAACTTTTCTCGGCACGAATGGGCCAGTTCCACCGGAGAAATACGCTGCTCGGCTGCATAAAAGATCGGCGAGAAATGAAACAGCGCCTGTGCCCTGTTTCGTAGAGTGACGCTATTATCCATATCCCCTTTACCCTACTCTTTCGCTATTCCCTCTTCAAAGCCGGCAACTTACTTGAAACTCTTTGAATTTTTCCAATGTCTAGGTCTTGAAATATATTAATTTTTATTTAATTTTTAAATTTGTGTGAAAAATTACGGTCCTTAATATAATGATATCAATTGCAAGATATCACGCACGAGGCAACAACGTGCGAAAAATTTTAAGTGATTCGCGTGAAAAAAAACAGGCCAAGTGCGAGGTTGACTCGCGCAATAAGAGTTCCGTGCAAAGCAAATATTGGGAAAACGTATTTCTGTAAATTAAAAATTTTTAAAAAAGTTTAAAATTTGTAAAAGAAAGTTATAAAACGAAAATGAGGCGATGGAAATCTAACCCAGGCCCCTCCATACCTAAGTAGGCGCCCTAGCCACTGCCCACGCTGCTGATGACAAGCGCGTAGAATTTATCAATCTATATATATCGATACTAAGTAATCGAAATTTGGAAAATATATATGTTGTAGCGGCAACAGAAAAAAAAATGTAGAAATTTCAACACTAACTATTACCGTTCTTGAGATACAGCCGGGCGACAAAGGACGGACATCGAAGTCTTAGTAATAGGATTCTGTTTTTACCCTTTGGGTACGAGTTTTTAAGAGCGTCCGTGGCCTAATGGGTAAGAGCTTTGTTTCGCACTCGAGAGGGTGCAGGTTCGAACCCCGGTGGAGGCGTGCATTTTCCGATCTCAAGTACATAATACGGATGATGCCGTGGAAGATGCATGCTTCGACACGAATGGGCCGGCTCGACCGGAGTGATACCACGGCCTCAAAGAAAACTGACGTGAAACGGCGTTGTGCTGTGTTTCATTCAGTGAGTGAGTTTACCGGTGTCCCAAATTCCCTAATCCCCTATCCCTGTTCCCGTTCCCTATTTCCTCATAAATGGCCAAGCAACGCAATTGCGACTCTTCGGATCTCGCGAGTGTCCATGGGCGACGGCAGTTGCTTTCCATCAGGTAATCCATCTGCTCGCTTGCCCTCTGAATATCATAAAAAAAAACGGAACCCTACAAGAATGTTCTGAAAGTAATATGTTCACTCTCGCTGCCAGCGGCCGGGACACACAATTACTTAAATAAAATGCCACTTTATGATATAAGTTTTAGGTTTTATTCTACGACAGTGCAAAGCAAGGCCGTCATGGATAGCTAGACCTATGTCATTAGAAAATGAAACCTATTGCTTATGTTATAAAATTGCATTTTATTTGATTTTGTGGGGTCGCGATTGCTGGCAACGAGAGTTAGAATGTTAACTTAATAATTTTACCTCCGTTTTTAAGGTTTTTATAATTCCTATTTTATAAGCACATCAGGAGTAAAAACTATAGGATTCTTTAGGAGTGAAAACTATAGACTTCTATACTTTTTTATGTATGTTAGAGGGAAAACACTACTCAATTAATTACAAATGTATAGAGGCGGGGTATTCAGAATTTTTCTGAATTCAGAAATTCGGATAATGTGCCGTCGGACTTTAACTGGCTATGTCGTGTACGACGACCTCACCACACGCCATAATAAGGGCTTTCACCGCTTACTGTTAAAGTTTCTGTCAGGCTAACCACAACTTTTATGACAGATTCACCATACAAAATGTGTGAAATAAAGTTGTATCTGTCAAATAAATAGACTATCTATAAGCGGTGAAACAGGCCCTTAATAATAACGAGTGTTAAGTTTACCGTACACTATTACACAGAGAGACGTGGTATCGGCGCACCTGTCAGGCGGCCAGAAGCGGCGCCTGTCTGTGGGCGCGGCTATGTGCGGGTCGTCGCGCGTGGTGCTGCTCGACGAGCCCACCTCCGGCCTCGACCCCGCCGCACGACGCTCGCTCTGGGACCTGCTGCAGCGGGAGAAGAAGGGTCAGTAACACCATACTAGAGATAGCGATCTGAGATCGATTAATCGATCCATTGAATCGATATTTCGTTCTCTGAAAACGAATTCGATTTTTTCTGATTCGATACAGACATACAAATATTTACGATAATAAAAATTATAACTTTTTAATGTGCCTAACTGTATAAATATCTTCTATAATACTTGTTACTTTGATTTAGTAGTAAAAACTTTAATGTATTAGTATTGAAAACTCGGACAAAGATCTATTTTTGCAAAAAAAAAAAAATTTTTTCCTCGATTTTTTGTGTATAGATTTATTAGACTTCGATTCGAATCGATTTAAAAATCGATGTTTTTTGGAAAGAATCGCCATAGACACATTTGCTGCCCGGTGGACGGGCCGCGTCCAGTGGTAATGTGCAACTAGAAAGCTTCCACATGGCACGGCACCGTGTGCCATCCTTACATCTAATACGGTGACCGTACGCTGGCCGCTTGCATGTAGTTATTCCTACACATAGACACGATTTTTTTTATTTATACTCTTAATTATGGCGATGGTGTCCTGCGGCGAAATGTCGTGCAGCGGATTGTTGCGTTTTGTGCGACGACATACTATTTCTTAGGATGGAAGGGAAATATTTTTTACACTAAAATTAAGCAGTTATGAATGAAAATTGATCTGCTTGTTCTTCTGAGTGTCGAGTGCGTGTTTTTCCTTTCGAACGTGAACGCGTTTCGTTCGTTTTCGTTTATGTAGGATTTGTACAGCGCCATCTAACGATTGTCACGGTCACCGTTAATAATGCCATATAAAATCTTAAATGCATAGTAAATGCGAAACGCGTTCACGGTTGAATGTGTACGGTTCACGTTCAGTAACGTATATAATATAACAATGTTTATCGCGATCAGCCCAAGACATTATTCGTATATTTTTCCGCAGGGCGAACCCTGATCCTAACCACACATTTCATGGACGAGGCGGACGTACTCGGCGACCGTATAGCGATCATGTCGGGCGGGAAACTACAGTGCGTCGGTCGCCCATACTTCCTCAAGAAACACTACGGCATCGGCTACAAGATCACCATAGTAAAGGCTGACGACTGTAACGTTGAGGACGTCACGGCTTTTTTCAGGAGATACGTCCCGGAGGTGAAGGAGAATACTAATATTGGTAAGTCATTAAGACGAGACCGCACATCGGAGTGATAATCTGTGACGAGGGGGGAGGGGTGGGGAAATTCGTATGACGTACTTTATTTGTACGTATTTACGTATGTTTATTCTTCATCTTTATACATATAACAATCCAGTAAAGTTGGCGTGTCTGTACAATAAATATTTTTGTAAACTAATCAATGTGGGGGGTCTGTTTGTAAAAAAATTGTCTGTTTGTACGCGCTAATCTCCGAAACTACTGAACGTATTCGAATAAATATTTTCTTTATTTTATAGCTATTAAATCTAGGCAACACATAGGTTACTGTCTATCCCGGGAAAATGTACGGTTCCCGTGATAGACAAATTTTGGCGCTACGAAGTTGCGGGCATCAACTAGTTATAATTTAGGTAACTCGATCTATTGAGCATTTTTTTAATTGTTGTCACGCTTCGTAAACAAAATTATTTGTCACTTATGTGGTAAGAAAAAAAATGATATTATCTCATTTGCATTCATGCTAGCTCATCGTTACGCTATTATTTTTATGTTAACATAGCAAGGTCGTTGTTTCTACCTTGTTAAAATATTCGTTCATTTTACCGTATCTATTATCAAATATTAATTGTATGTTTTGTGATTTTGAAATACTAAACTATGGCGGCATCCAAAGCTTATCTATATTATATTAATACGCGACCGGAAAACTTTGTACCCCTTTTGTCGAAAGACGCGTAGATGTATAAGCATGAAATTTCTCCTAGCTATAGTTGATATGAAGAAGCGTGAATTTAAAATATGCCTTTATCTTATATATTTTAAATTAAAAAAAACGCTACATGACACGATAATCATGCATGAAATATTCCGCTGCTTATGGTTGACGTCTGGGTTTTTTTTAATAAAATTTAATGGCCTGGTAACGAGACCTCGAGTCTGTGATTTTATTGAGAACAGATTACAGTTCTTTATAGCTCCTCACTAAAACTTAAGAATTTAATATCGACCATAGGGCGACCTTTTAATTTTTTTAAATTAAATGAGAAAAAGTGGGATTTGCTTTTCCGGTCAACAAAGGGGTCAGACAAGGTGATCCATTATCACCGAAACTATTCTCAGCAGTGCTAGAGCAAATATTTAGAAAACTAGATTGGGAAAAACTAGGTCTAAACATTAACGGATCCAGACTAAACCACTTAAGATTCGCCGACGACCTGGTCCGCCGCGACATCTTATAAAATTAAAGTAACAAAACATGTACAAAAATCGGTGAAGCGATCGGTAATAAAGGTTTATTTTTTTTATTGGACGAATTCATAAGAAATGTTTTGTAATGGACTTAGACCACAATTAAGTTGCGAGGCCTGATGATAAATAAAGCATGTTCTTCTATTGTTTTTAAACTTTTAATTTTTTTTATTTCAGGATCTGAGCTTACATACATTTTGCCGAACGAGCATGTGACAAAGTTCCCAGACATGCTCAAACTGTTCGAGGAGCAGAAAGATATACTCAAAGTGTCCAGCTACGGCTTGTCTGTTACCAGCCTTGAAGAGGTGTTCATGAAGTAAGTTCTAGTTATAAGCGAGATTTATTCGCGTCCAATGTAACATTATAGACCCGACTTTGAGCGTATACTTCAACTCAATTGTGCGCGCGGCTCTATGTGTCTAAGCCTTGTTCACGTCACTGCCACATTAATGAAAGTGGTGTATTTACAAGCCTACGCACACATAGGGTCGCGCGCACACCTGAATTGAACTATCTGTAATTTAAATAAAAAAAGCGCATTGACGTTATAATTTATATCAAAGTATGACGCGCGTTATAAAGTTTGTAAAACGAGTCCTGTAAAGTTTGTCACGATTTCTTGCAATGACCTTTTTAATATTTTAGGGTTGGCGCCGAAGATCAAGACGTTATATCAGAAACGAAGCACAATCACAAGACCAAACAAACCGACATTGCCCTGTATCCTGTCGATAGCCAAAATGGCGTATGTGAGTACTTACAATTCTTAAATTAAAAATTAAAACATTATAATGGCCAGACTTCTTTAATGTAAATTAGCAAAGTTTGTTAATACAATAACCAACCTAAGACAGTAGGTGATTAAATCGCGTATTGGGTCGGAGATAGTCTACTTCTTCCATCTATACCCTACTCACTAAAACCACCTGCGATTTGCCTTCAGCCGCTTAGGGAGGGGTGTCCCGGATCTGTCTCACACAGGACCATTCCATCTATACCCTGACTTAATGCATGTTACGCTGCATTATCGTCTACGGACTATCTAATAAAGTGCTATGACTAGACTTTGATGCCTAACTGTATCGCTTTACTACAGTACCATACGTCCAGTGTGGTCTAGGCTTAAAAACAGACATTTTACGTCAATCATAATTTTTTTTTAAATTTTCAGTAAGCGAGGAGCCGATAGAAAAAGTGAAAGGATTTAAATTACTCAAGAACCACATAAAGGCAATGTTTCTGAAACTAGCGTACAACACGATGAGGAACAAGCTAACGGGTCTCATACAGTTTATTACACCGATTATAAATATATCTATATCCGTACTCATATCGCGGTCTTGGAAGTTTATATCCCAGTTGCCTTCACTAGAACTGAGCTTGGAGAGTGGATTCAGGAAGACCGAAACGCTTATTTCTGAGGGATATAATTTGACAGACAGCAGTCTAGAAAGAAGAATGGCGATTGCATTGAAGGACTACTTCAAGAACGTCAGTGATCCGACGATGATGCTGCACGATCTTGGCAATATGAATCTCGCGAAGTATTATTTGAAACTGGTAAGCTTGCACAGAGTACCTTTTGTTTTCAAGTTAAAAATTTATAACGGTAGCAGTAGTCAATAGTCACGAAACGCCGAGTTGACACCGTAGACTTCAATCAATATATTTATAATTAATGCGAAAATCAGCAACTTGCACGCTGTGCGCAACTTTGTTGGCCAAACGACTAGATGGTGATAATAGAAAATAGACGATGATATTCCTAGACATGGATCTCAAAAATTAAAAAGGTCCTGGCGAGTATTTCCGCATCTGGTTTCAGGTTTTTTCCAAGAATGGTTACATGGGAAAAACCCGGAACCAGATTCCATGACGAGCCCAGAAGACTTACCATAAGCTTTGTAGAAATACAATGAACAGATAAACTGACAAATTGTTGGGATAAACTGTTAAATTTTCTTTCTTCATTTGCCACTGTGTTGATCTTGCTATAAAAAGAAACCCATTCACGAATGTCATGCTAAGCCCGCAGGTGTGACATCGTTACCTATAGTTATTGTGAATTTCCTCAAGATTGGCGGTATGATTCATATTTAACCTTCAGCCAAAAAAAATGTCATTTCTATACAAAACACGATTGTTAATTGATGTTGTATTGTCACTTTGTTGTTGATAATACGGTTTGAATATAAATTTGACAGAGGGTTAATGAACTATACCGCCAATCTTGAGCGAATGCAAAAACTTCAACTCAATTGTGCGCGCGTTCCTATGTGTTGGTAATTGTCATGCCTTGGTTACTCGGACGGCGCCTACCTCGTCACTGCCACATGAATGAAAGTCGTGTATTTACAGGCGCACGCACACATACGGCCACGCGCACCATTGAGCTGGAAATAATATATTATAATACATTTCCTTTACCCGGCAGAGTCGCGAGGATCTGCCGCGCGTGCGGTACGAGACGCTGGTGGGCGCGACGTTCGCGCCTGGCCGCGTGACGGCGTGGTTTAGCAACTACGGCTATCACGACGCCGGTATCGCGCTAGCTATGGCGGACGGCGCGCTGCTATCCGCGCTCTCACCCGGCGCGCGCCTCCGAGTCATCAACAACCCCTTACCATACTCTATAGAGAACCTGGTGAGTATCGTAGTCCATATCGCGGCTGATTGTTGCAAAATACTGTAGTCTGTAGTCAGAGCTAAATACTAAGAGCATGATTAAAAAAAATTGTGATGCGATTTTCATTAATAAAGAGACTTAGGAATAAAAACAGCATATCCAAATGCTCTTTAATATTAGGCGCTGATTTTAAATACGGGCCTAAAATCTCGATAAATTAAAGCCCGAGGGAAATAAAAAATGTTTATGTCATAGAGGTTTTAGTTATAAAGTTGATAATATTTGCTTGTTATTTAACTGTCGCAGGATACGTAATCGCTCTGACGTTCATACAATGTCATTGATTTAACAAACCTGATTTAATGTTCCGATATGTAAAAGTGTGTATGTATATAATTTTATTTTAAAGAAATCTAAGTGAATTATTTGTTTTGTTTATAGGTCAAAGTGATGGCTACCGGCAGCAGCATGGGTTTCCAGTTTTCGTTCAACATCGGATTTTGTATGGCTTTCGTTACGGCGTTTTTGGTACTCTTTGTGATAAAGGTATATTCATAGCATCATTTTGTCTTTGCCAAATTTGAAAAAAATTCAAAAGCAAAAATGCAATGTACTGTGAAAAGAAACTTTTAAACTATGAACGTTTTTTTAAGATACCCGTTCCTTCGTTGACCTTCACATAAATGTATAACTCATAAATTAAATAACTCTTAAAAACATAAAAAGTACATACTATAGACGCCATCAGCATTACAAATAATTGAAGACCGTTGTGCGCGCACCTTATGTGTGCTTGTGAACTTACAACTTTCATTTATACGGCAGTGACGCGGCAGGCGTCGTGCGAATAAACAAGATTTACTCACACATAGAGCCGCGCGCACAGCTGAGTTGAACTATATTTAGCAACATTATAACATCAGGAGCGCACGAGCGGCGCGAAGCTGCTTCAGCGCGTGGCGGGCGTGCGGCCGGCGGTGCTGTGGACGACGGCGCTGCTGTGGGACGCGTTCTGGCTGCTGCTCGTGTACGCCGGCATCATCGCCACGCTCGCATTCTACGGCGAGGACACGCTTAGCTCGCCCGCCGAGCTCGGTCAGTGCAACTACTTATTATTTATTTGCAGTAGTTTTTAAAATATTTAGGGCCTACTTCACTACTTCCCTACTGCTTTATAGGCAATGTACAAATTATCCGACATAAGAAGTGTGAAGAATTTGACAAATAAGTTGTATGCCTATGGGACACTTATCAGAAAGTGGCAAAACTATCCTTTAAAAAAAATACTAAACAGCATTTCCTGAGACCATTTGAAATATTCCCTTTCAAGAATCATCAAATCGGTCCATAAACGGTGGCGCGAACAATCTTAGTTGTTGGACAGCCCAGAGATTTTTGTAGTTGCTCGAACGACGTGTCATGTTTCATAGATATGTTATATCTTTATAATATGTTATATCCTTGTAATTGCATCCGTCCTTTTTAATCAAACTAGAGGTCGCCCTTTGGTCGAAATTCTAAAAAATAAATATTAAAATCCATCGTGTTGCGGAACTATTATAAATATGATCTATCTCAATTAGATCACAGGCATAAATTATGAATAAAGATGTCGTTACTAGGCCATTCAAATTAATTTTTAAAAAATCTCAGACTTCAATCATAAACAAAAGAAGTATTTCGCGTATGATTATTGTGTCATGTCAAAATATTGGAACGTGAGAATTTTAGTGTGCGTAGCGTTTTTTTTGTTAAAAATATGCAACATTAAAGCACATTTTAACATAATATTCGTAACGTGGAACACGTTCCTCCTCCATATCAACTATAAATATAACTGGGAGAAATATCATGCTTTTACATCTACGCGTTTTTCGTAAAAAGGGGTAGAAAGTTATCGGTTCGCGTATTAATATATAGATAATCTATGTCCACTCACTTTAATATAATGTTAGGATTAACTATTCGCCTCTAAAATTAAAATACCACAATATGTGTATTGCAATAAAAATATTCTTGTTACAGGTAGAATAATGTTAGTGTTGGTGCTGTTCTCTTTCGCGATGATACCTCTACATTATCTGGCCTCATTCTTCTTCGAAGCTTCCGCAACTGGTTTCTCGAAGATGTGTTTCATAAACATATTTACTGGTAAGCAACGAAATCTCATGAACTACGAGTGCTAGGAGTTTTAAAATATTGCGTGTGGGTTCTTTTAGAATTTAGGTGCTTACTTAGACGGGATTTAAGGAGTTGAAAATTTTCTTATGAAATGTCATTACCCGTACATATCGACACTTTAATACCACAAGTGAAATAGTGTTAGGATGATCGATCTGCTGTTTAAAGAAGTATAAAAAATTGTTTCAGGTTGTATGCCGTTCTTAATAACGGAAGTGTTGAGATTCCCAGTAGTGGGGAATCCATATTATGCGAATATATTTGACTGGGTCTTCATTCCACTGCCGATATATTGCCTTTGTAGGAGTTTCAAGTGAGTAAATGCCTTACTATATAACAGTTATCACATTATTTTGTTACAATTACATTACTGGTTTCAAAATTGTCTGTTCCCGATGCAAATAAAGTTTTTTTTTTCTTACCTTGTCAAGTTTCACCGTAACGGTTTTACTTACACAGCTACTCTACACGATGGATTTAAATACTTAATTCGACCATAAGTATTTAAATCCATCGAGTAGAGTAGCTATAAAAATATAATCTATTCTTAATTCAATCACAAACTACAACTTGGCATATTAAAGTTCCCATTGGTAACGGTAGCCATTAAATTTTATTAAAAAAATCACAGACTTTACCATAAACAAAAGAGTATTTTGTGTATGATATTCGTGTCATGTAAAAATATTGTAGTGTGCGCAGCGTTTTATTTATTAAAAATATGCAAGATTAAAGCATATTTTAAAATAATATAGGTATTCAAAGTTCCTCCCATAGTAACTGTGAGAAATTTCATGCTTTTAGATCTACGCGGCTTTTGTAAACATGGGTAGAAAGTTTTCCGCTCGCGTATTAATATATAAAGATCACTTGTGTTAAAGGTTGTTAGTTTTATATTATAACTTATTCATATTTATTTATAGTATCTAACAAATATCTGCCAAGTAAATCTGTCTAATCAGGAAGACCAGTAACACACAGTTCATTTGCTGGGTGTCCTTATCATATAGAACATTTATTACTCCGTCACAAAAGTTATGGATAGCCGACCCGGCACTTTGTCAGTAAGTGGTGAAAAAGCCCCAAGTGTCGGATGAGGCGCACATTACCCGAATTTTAGAACAGAAAAAAAAACTCAGACTCCTGTCAGATACCATAAAAAAGTTATCAAAAATTTCAGATTGTGGGTGGGGTCCAAAACAAAACATGAATAGAATGCGTTCCGTCACCTGTTAAAATTTTTCTAATCAGGAATTTCCATAATACTTGGCCGGGCTTATCCTTAATAAATATATTCTAGGGACATGAGTACATCAGCGTTCAAGGTGCTGGCGTGTGACGCGCTATGCACGCAGTTCAACTCGGACAACTGCACGCGTCACACAATATGTACCACATTCAACATCTCCGAGTGTTGTAGTACGTGAGTCCTTATGTTCACCTGATTTTTACTTTTTTTTAAAATAAAAACAAGGATTCAAGCGAGCAGACGTGTCACCTAGAAAACAAATACCGTCGCCAATGGACACTTGTAAAATCAGTTAAATCATTTACTTCAGTTTGAAGAACGTTAAACAGACAATGCTGTGTCGCGTCGCTGCCGTGTAGTGTCGCGTTGTGCAGTCTTACATATTTTACTTAGTTTATATTCTATTTGAGATCAATTGTGGATTTTATTCTCCTCTTTTGCCTGCGTAAAAATTCCTTTCGTAGACGATAAAAAATGTTAGCTATATATTTTGTGAGCAAAATAATCAAGTAATAGTTGTTTTGATTTGGGCATCATATGTAATAGTTCTTAATATTTAAAAGCGAGTCCGCGCTGTAGCGACACCATACGACGCGATACTGCATTTCTATGAAACATGAAGGGTCGTGGAGTGCGATTTTACCTTAACTAACTATATATTTTTCAGTTGACGACGAACCGTTTTTGAACTGGAGTGATCCAGGTATTGGAAGATATCTGTTCATGATGACGTTTGTCGGTTTTGTTGGATTCACGATCCTCCTGCTCAAGGAATATGAGGTTTTCAACAAGGTATACTGTTGTTATTACGTAAACAAAACATTTGAAGTGTGGTTTTATTGCTTATAAAATGTTTCCATGTGTTAAATATGAGAACATTTGATTAACGAACAATAGATGTAGTCTTTTCAAATATTAAATGATAAATGAATACCATTATTTTTAAGATGCTTTAAGTAATGTATAAGTGATTATAAAATTACGAATGTATTGAAAGCGTCTGTAAAGTGACGGTTCCAACAGAAACAGACCATAGTATCACGCATCGTATAGCAGTTTTTATTATTAGTAAACTACTAAAACATAATTAACACGCTAAACAGCATTCATATTTTAAAAAAAACAATAGTTCACCCAACGGCGCGTACGCATGCCCGCACCCCGTGACGATGAAGACGAAGACGTGCAGGCGGAGCGGCGTGCGGTGCGGGCGTTACCGCGAACTGAGTTACCACGATACAGCCTGATCACTACTGATCTGTCTAAATACTATGGCGACTTCCTGGCTGTAGATAGACTTACTTTTGGTACGTTGATGACTTTTTGTAATAAACAATAGTTCACCCATGTCCGTATAGTAACTGCGTTGTGCGTCTATGTGTGGCTAAATCTTGTTCACTCGAACTATCCTGCCGCATCACTGCCACATGAATGAAAGTTGTGTAGTCACAAGCGCACGCACACATAGGCCGTACGCACAACCTTTTTGAGCTATCTATATCCCACGACGTCACAGGACGCCGCTACTGACCTGCCTAAATACCTTGAATACTTACATATATACTTTTAAAAAGACTTATAAAGTATGCTAGTATCTATAGTTAGACAATATATGAATATTGACGATGTTACACAGCGGTGCGTGCGGGCGAATGCTTCGGTCTGCTGGGTATAAACGGTGCGGGCAAGACGAGCACGTTCCGCATGCTGACCGGCGACGCGCGCGCAACCGCCGGCGCCGCGCGCGTACACGGGTACTGCGTCAACACACAACTGCGGCAGGTGCACCGGCTTATTGGTGAGTTGGAATGCAAATATTTCTAGTTGAATGCTTTCTTCCTTACTAATATTACGAATGAGAAACTGTTTTTGTTTATTTGTCCTTTCTTCACGCGCAAACGAAGCAACCAATTTACTTGATTTTTGGTATAGACTTAGTTGATGTATAGTATGGCAGACAGCTTTTTGGCGGGTATTCAAAATAGCATACATTTAAAAGCTGTCAGCAGATGATTATTTAGTAAGTTATTTTGAGGGAATAAGATTGATTATCTTAATCTTTAAGTAGCTATATGAGAAACAAATTGACCGTATTTACTTTTTTTTTGCAAAGAGTGTCAAATACCCCATTACCCATATTATGTATGCACGCTTACACAATCAGGTTACTGTCCGCAATTCGACGCGTTGCTGGACAATCTCACGGCGCGCGAGACGCTAAAGATATTCTGCCTGATGCGCGGTATACCAGTCAGCGTGGGGTCTGCGCGCGGCGTACAGCTCGCCGAGATGCTGGGATTCATGAGACATTATGATAAAAAGGTAAGCATATGTATTATATTCGGTTTGGCTAATGAAACTAAAAGATGTTCCCGATATGAGACTTTATTAATTAGCCCACATTTGTTTTGATATGCCACAAAGGGGCTATAGGAGCACATAGTATGACTCTAATAACACTCATATAATATATGTAATGAAATGATATTGTTGCACAGGTACACGAATGTAGCGGAGGTACCAAAAGAAAAATTAGCACAGCGCTCGCCCTGTTGGGAGATTCACCGCTAGTGTTCTTGGATGAGCCTACTACAGGTAATCTTTTGAAAAAAGTTCTTATTAGACATACTTTGTATGTCTAATAAGAACTTTTTGTTAGTACATGCTGTTTGTTTGTTTGTTAGTACATGCATAAAGTCCTTTGCTGCGCTAAAAATTCGCACGCGACGGTTGGCCGCGCAGAAGGCATAATTTATGTTTTGCTTAAAGCAATACTACAAGAGGCGGGTCAACCGTCACGCGTACCCCGCGAGCGTGCATTGTCGCGCGGGGGGCGGAGCACACTTGTAGAACCATTAGTTGCGTGCAAACTGTTAAGCCCCTTTTCACGTGCACCCGGTCACCGTACGGTTGCTATGCCGCTTAAAGTAGTAATGTATGCGCAGCTATGTAAACTTTCACAGGCCACGACCGTGCGGTGATCGTGTGTCGCCTGGTTTTTACATATAATAAACACGGTGACTTCTCAGTAATTTATGGACTTGCATAGACGCTTTCGCATGAACACGGGCACACCACGGTCCGACTACCGACTGCATGAGAAATGATAGGCTTTAGAGCGATATACTAAGAAATTAAAATCTTTGTAGGTATGGACCCGGCGTCGAAGCGGCGCGTGTGGTCGAGCGTGATGTGCGCCGTACGTGGCGGTCGCAGCGTCGTGCTGACGTCACACAGCATGGAGGAGTGCGAGGCGCTATGCTCGCGACTCACCATCATGGTCAACGGACGGTTCAGCTGCCTCGGACCTCTGCAGCATCTCAAGAACAAGTTCTCGCAAGGTATACTATAATTGGCTCAGATTTTAGAAATAAATGTAACTGATGTGTACGGTTTGGCGTTACGTGGCATGTGTATAATTTCCGCGATATCCTCTTTATAGAGACGGTGCACTTAAAACCTTAACGCTAATATGCGTCGCGCACGCAAGAGTTACCAGCATACAAATATAATAAAATCTTAAAAACAATGTTTGTAATTAACAATAGTTACAAAATTGTGCAGACCTTAAAGCAGCATGTGATCATATTTTAATGTTGATTCTAGGATACACGTTGATCGTAAAATGCAAAGGCGGCGTAGACAAGGATGGCACCGTCAACCAGTACATTATGGATAAATTCAACGACGTCAAACTCATGTAAGTTCCGTTTGAAATTAACTGTTATATGTTTTACAATAACAATTTGTTTGTTGTTGTCTTAATATTTGAAAATATGGAAAATATACTATTAAATAAATAGATTTTCAGTAGTCAGTAATCAGTTCTTTATTTGCGTTAAAAGTACTGGTTATAAAAGATGTGTACTATTTGTTTTGGCACTTTTAGCTATACAATAGCACGCAAATATTACTTCTAGCAAATTTTAGTTACACAATAATTGTCATATAAAATTATTAAGAAAAAAAAAACTGATTAAAAAAATAAAAAAAAAATAAAATAACAATTATCGTTATCATTAATAAAATATAATGATATAATAATACAAAATTTTCATTTTTATTTGGCAAAATACAAGATTTCCATTATTATTTAATATTGACTAATATTAAATAATAATGGAAATGTTATTTAATATTATTAACGCAGGTGCGTTTCGCCGCCCTAATTGCGAGTTATGCCTATTGGGCGTATAGGCGTGCTCACCTGAACCTAAAAGTGTACATGCATTCAGAAAATTTGTGTTTTATTTCAGTGAAACATACCTCGGTATAAGTACTTACTATATAAACGATACCAACCTTCCCTGGTGGCAGCTATTCGACGTGATGGAAGAGGCTCGCAGACTGTACGCCATAGAAGACTACTCCGTGTCACAAACTACGCTAGAACAAGTGTTCCTTAGATTTACCAGGCTGCAAGGTAACGCTGAGGAGTAATATTCGTAATGTTATATATAGCATAGCAATGCAGAATTTACACGATCTTTCGTCACGATTTTTTTTTCACGAATTCAAATAAAATGTCATTTTATGAATATAGCTAGGCTCGTTCAACTCAAAAATAGCGTTAAAGTATGAATATTTAGGAAAATATGTTTTTCCAATGTGATTGATTCTATGCCAAAAAACAAGTCAATTAGTTGCATGCGTAATATTAGGGCATGAAAGAAACACACTGTCGTATTTATAATTAAATATTTAGCATCACATCTACCGACGTTTGCCACCATTGCCGTCACTGCAATGGTCGCTCAAATTGCAAAGCAAAGTGAAACCCATAAGTAGCCGGGATTAAAAAAGTGGCATTTTGTTTGAATCATCGTCAGTTAGGGTGGAATGTATCAAAATACATGGTGGGTCTTATATGGCAGAAATGTTTAAACTTAGGCAATATTAAAGTAATTGGCTATTTATTTTACAGTACTTATATAGTGTACTTATGTTGTGTACTTATTGTATTACTTGAAAATTAGCAATGTCTTAATAATTTTTGCTTAAAAAATGCTCGTCTAGTTCTGCAAATTAAATGTTTTGCCGATATTTTTAAGGATTAGAAAAATTTTAATTTTGTTCTAAATTTTAATGTAAAATTATACATTAATATTTAGAACAAAATCAAAAAATTTTAGCCCTATCGGCTAAAACTACTTTTTTAAAAGCATAAACGTATGTAATCCTATGTATGTGTGTTAGCGTTACAAATAGAGATATTTGATAAGTATATACAGGAACGTGGTCAGATAACTATTCACTTAAATCTCATTTAAAACGGGTTATAATGAAATTTTAAGAGTTAAGATATTGATGTGATGTCGCTACTTATGGAGATTTGTGTGGGTTGGTTTTCGACAGTAAACGTTATAAGAGTATGTGACGCATCGGGGTGCATCGCATTTTTCTTAAGTGAAAAATGCGATACCCCCTTCACAGAATGCTCACTTAAACGCGATAAGAATATTATGAGAAAAATTTACTTGCAGCTGCGCAGTAATAGCGTGGACGAAAATCGACTCATGCACTTCCAGCATTAGTTCTACTCCTTTGTAGTAATATTTTGTGGTGTTCAACATATTTTGATGTGTATATTAAATATATTATAATATCGTCTATTGAGGTATATTCAGGTCTGTAAACGAATGTGTTTATATCATAAAGTATTTTATGATACAAATAATAAGTAATTTGTGGCATCCTACAGACCGTCCTAAAGAATAACAAAAGATTTTAGAACAGTGTTAATGTTCTGATTAACATATGAGCTAGTTCAATAATTTTCAACGTTTTAATTTTTTACAAAATACCACTACTTCAAAACGAAAATTAGGTATATCTATTATTATAGTATTTCAATGTAAGAATAAAAAATTAACTACGTTGAAAAGAATATATTTGTCAGTTGTTTTTTATGTGTCGCTCGGTGCTTCAACATTTATATAATTGTAAAAAGTATAAAAATAAAGCAGACGAAAAAAACTTTTTTATTGCTTTCTAAAACAATACTAATCTGCAAAAGTAATAAATTATATTTTATTTATTTAACTTTGTAGTAAATTGAGTATTCATGTATATTATGCTGTATAAAATGAATCATAATATTATAGTTTTTATATATGTTTTAAAATGAATATTATTTTGCTGCATGTTCCATACTGTAACTGTAGGTTATGGTCGTTTTTATGTGATATTTGTCACTTTCAGTATTTTGCCAAAGCAAACAATGTAATATATTATGGAAAAGTATTTTGTGTCGGTGTGAAAAAAGCAGCTTTGTTGGCTCGAACTTCATTTTGCCATAGTTTGTACAATATTATATTTGTGATACAGTTTGTGATATCAACAGTGTAGTGGAGGTTTAAACCGTTTATTTATTATAAATATTTAGTTTCTATACTTAGCATCAATTATACCAGAATATTTTTTTTTTCTCAAAATTATGCAGCTCAAAAAAATTCATCATTTGAATATCTAAATATTATGTGGCATTATCATTTGAAAAAGAAAATGTTCAATTGTTATAGTATAGAATGTGCTATTAGTTTTATTTAATATTGTATAACAAACCGTTTTGGATGTCTGTCACTGTAAACAAAAATGGTTGCAACAACATTAGCTTAATTTCTGATATATATTGGTAACTTTAAATGCTACTAGTTATATATTAAAATATTAAATATTTAGGTATATTATTACCGTTTTTATTACATCATTCTTCTACAGATTATATTTTAAGTAAAAAGCAGGCTACGTCATATTGACGGTTAAAGTAGACTCTTATTTATAAAGCTAGTTAGTAAAATTACATAAAATGTATTCGTCTCTATAGACCGACAAGCAATAAAAGATGTGAAAAATAACATTTCACTGATTAGGTTTTTAAATCTGAGTATTATTTACGATCTTACTATAAGAACTTATTTTATTTTACGTGTTCAATTCATCGTGTATATATTTTTTGGTTGTCTCAATAGACGAGGCTGACTTTCAATCGACTGGTGTTACAAGGTTCAAATATATAATTTCTACTTATTGTGTTTTTTTCATGTATAGTAAAAACACTAGAAAAATAATAATAGTCCAGTGTACCAATCTAAATTGTTCGGATAATACATATTTCGGTTTTTATTGTAAAAGGCTTTTAAATGTTATACATATTTATAAAAATGTATTTAAATTTCATTTGTGCTCGTATTACTTCGAGTGTCGATGGTGATATGTATTTTAAATTAAATTTTTAACCATCAAAATAGTTTGTTCTTACTTTAACTCACTAATGCTATGGAAAAAATCTGCCCATCTTAATGTCAACCCCGCCTACAGAACGTAACAAAATTGAATTGACATATAACCCGACCAAATGAAGTAGGCCCGTCATCTGCCTATGAATCATCTTTATGGCATTTTTTATTTTACTATTTGGAAATGAAAATGAAAATGTGAGGTATTTTAACTGTCTGACAACTTTCGACTTATGTAACTTACATAAGTCGAAAGTTGTCAGTAAAAGAAAGATTTTAGTTAAAAATTAATCCATTATCTAAACACCGAAAATAAACTAATTAAAACTACTAAATAAATATTTACACAATTATAGTCAGTCATATGCCTAATAAATAAAAAACTATTACAGTAAAATTATTTTTAATAAAATCAGTAAAAATATAAATCTGAGCGTCAACTGCATCGGAATCAGAGCGTCAGCGCCGAGTGCCGACGTCATAGCATAAGTACCGTAATCAGGCACAGAAATACCGACCCAGTGCAAGGAGCACCAAATATATACAATACAACAGCAAGCCATCCGCTACGCAGCGGACGATCCAATTCCAATCTCAAGAGCACATTAACCGCTCTAAAAAGGTCACTTCGCAATATTGCTAACAGCAACAGTAATTTTTCGAAAACAGTGATTTCACAATCAATTTAAATTGACTTTGAAGTAACTTATTTATAAAAACGAATAGATTTTTTAACAAAATGTACTACAACGAATTGAGGAGGAAGAGGAGGAGGAGGAGGAGGAGGAGGAAGAGGAGGAGGAGGAGGAAGAGGAGGAGGAGGAGGAGGAGGAGGAAGAGGAGGAGGAAGAGGAGGAGGAAGAAGAGGAAGAAGAAGAGGAAGAAGAGGAAGAAGAAGAGGAAGAGGAAGAAGAAGAGGAAGAAGAGGAAGAAGAAGAGGAAGACCCGAGCTAGGCTATAATGGTTCTCAAAAAGTTGCTGGGATTAATGGTATAAAGTATGAAATTTTTCCATGTCTGTCTCCGGGACTCTTTCAGATATTTTTTAATATCTCGATAATAAAATCTCAACAAAATCGGCACCGAAGTTTTGACGTGAATTGGTATCAGACAGACACACCTTTACATTACAAATAAGTATTACTATGGTTGGTGGCTATTACTACCGTAGTCAGAAGCCTAACAAATTAGTAATTATTATGTGCCTTTACTATTTAAACGAAGCTAAATAGTCTAATAATCAGTTTAGTACCGTCGAGAGCTGAGACTAATAATTAGGACTTATTAAACCTACACACTCGTCAACTTTCGCGTATGTATATGAAATTAGAGTTATTAACCTTTTAATATTAGCTTCCTACCTGCCACTATAGTCAACACTCGACAAGTCAGCTTTTAACATAGAAAACATTTTATAGGCTTTTAAAGCGTCAATCGTTTGAACGACCTGTAACTACTCGAGTTGATAGAGAGCACTTGACTGCCTCTACTTTGTCGCAGTTGATTGAATTCGCTTTTCAATTTTAACTATCAGTTTTGTTTGATCGTGATTGGTGTTCGACAAAATTCTTGTTTTTTATTGGTGCAATCTTGTAATAAGTAATTATACAATACTAGCATTTGGCCGTGTGGAAAGCAAGAAATTCTGCCATGGAGTGCCATGCGCTGGCACAAATGGGCCGGCTTTTACGAAGAAACTCCACGGCCTCACAGAAAAGTAGTTGCAGCGTAGCGCTGTTTTTCGTCCAGTGAATTTATCTGTGCCTCAACTTCTCCGAACCGGTATGGAGATATGTGCTTTGAGTTCCGGCGAAGGATATAAGACACTCTGCATCCCGGAATTTTGACTCAACGGAGTTGCGGGCGAGGATCATGTGGTTTTATATTTAAAAAAAAGTTAAGACAGGAAAAATACATTTTTTCTTTATCGTGCAAAAATGGATACTTGTATGCTATGAGCTTTTCCATTATTTCGTCAATAGCGTTCTTAAAAAATTCATTCTGTACATACATGCTATTACTACTGTGATATAACAATAAAAGCTTTTTATTTCCTTTGAATGTGCGAGGAAAAATAAAACAAACTAAATAACGCGACAATTAAGTCGTCATAGCGCCGAGTCTGCAATTACAAAGAGTAATGGACGGAGATGCGGGGCTTAGTTTTATATCGTCTGCTGTATTTCCAGCAGTTAGTACTGCAACATCTTATTTAGAGATTTTGTTTTGATTTACAGTACAGTAAAACCTACATTGGTTTTTATTTTTGACTCGCTCTGCCCCGTGGAATAAGACCGTTCGTCTATTGCACGCCGACGAAATAATTTTGTACTGATAAAAAATTAAAACCGACTTCCAAAGGAAAAATCTAAAATAGTACAAAAGAAACTAAAAAGTATTAAATAAAATTTAT